>LNAR01000287.1:461-35980 GCA_001630585.1 Pseudogymnoascus sp. BL549 | reverse complement strand
CCACTACCAGAGCTCCACCACCACCAGCCTCTACCCCATCTAAAAGCCAACGAAAACTCCACTCTGTTCGTCCCTCGACCTTCCCTACTAAACAACACGAACATTGAACACCAAACTGTCGCTCGTTCACGTCGAACATCATACAACAATCTCCGTCGACAGTACTACGCCCCTCCTTTACACCCTTCAGTCCTTACGCCCCCGGGTCACCCATAACTACTGCGCCGCGCGCCTTCTCCCATTTGCGCGCCATGGAAGTATCGACTGCTTCCTAAAGCCTTGCCAGTAGCCCCGCAGAGCATCGACCACCTAGGCGACACCTCTCGCTTTCTCTTCCACCTCGGCCAAGTCGCCCTGACGCTCCTTCTCTCTGTCCAGCGCAGCGCGAATTCCAAAGCCCCGAGGAGTAAGGGCGAGCAGGACCCTGATTCTGCCGGCTAACGGCGGCGTACCCCGACGCAGTCAACGACGCCGATACGGCTGTTCAAGCGGCTACCGACATCATGGAGAAAGCCGAAACAGCTGGGACTGGGTCCAATAACTCCAGCGATTTTGTGAGTCTTCATCCGAGGTGGCATGATGGGGGATGCATGGGCTAACAACTGGTGTTCAGGTGCGGAAGCTGTACAAGTAGGTTCAAACCGCCATACGAGATGCCAACGTCGAGGGCTGTGACTAACGCGCAACCAGAATGCTGGAGGATCCCTCATACGAATCAGTAGTACGGTGGGGTAACGAAGGCGATAGCTTCGTGGTCTTGGAAGTCAGTTATCTGGGGATGGGAGTCACAAGCTGGGCAATCGCTGACTCTAGCAACAGAACGAGAAATTCACGAAGTCGATCCTTCCCAAGCACTTCAAGCACAGCAACTTTGCGAGTTTCGTCCGCCAGTTGAACAAATACGACTTCCACAAGGTTCGGCAGAATAACGAGGATAATGGACAGAATCCGTACGGTCAAGGGGTATGTTAGGTTCGGAGGTGTCCAGTAGGATACTAATAAGGGTACAGGCATGGGAGTTCAAGCATCCCGAGTTTCAAGCGAATAAGAAGGATTCCCTTGACAACATCAGACGAAAGGGTCCGGCGCCGCGGAAGACAAACACGTCAGTCGACGAGTCCTTTCCGTCGCAGCAGATTGACTTGGTCAACACCCAATTGGGCGCCGTCCAGCACCAGCTGCAAAATCTTCAAGATCGATACGACGACCTCACTGCCAACCACGCCGTATTGTTAACACAGGTTGTGGGCCTCCAGAAGGTTGTGAAGAACCACGACGGAGCAATGCACCGGGTTATGAGTTTCTTGCACACCATGGATGCGCAGAGGAGGAACAGCAGGAGTATAGGATACGCGAATGGCCATGGAATCGGCATTGCAGACCTTGTTGGATCAGGACCGGATGACCACCCTGCCTCGCCTTTGCAGCAGGCTTCGCATCTTCTCCAGGAGTTCTCTGCCGAGAACCTATTCAGCAAGGATCTAGAGCAGATGCAGGTCGGCGGCCCCTTCAGTTTTCGCAGCGAATACTCCACTCCCTCGAATGACCAGTCCGGCTCCGGCGGTGTTGTGCCGACGCCAACCACGACCGGCCTTCCCAACAACATTCCTTACTCGAATCGCAACTACGACTTGGACAGCATGGTATACCCCGTGGGACAGGTCAATGGCATCGATCCGATCAACAGCGCGCACATCAACAATATTCCTTACTCCATCCCTCCCGGCGGACCGTTGGCGGAGAACCAGACAGACATGGAGCAATCGAAGTCTGCGGCGGGGCGAAAGAAGAGCTTCACTGATCCTGGCTGGGGAATGCACAAACCTCGCATTTTACTGGTTGAGGATGATAAGACCTGTGCGCGCGTGGGGTCCAAGTTCTTGCAAAGCTTTCAGTGCGGTGTGGATATAGCTGTATGTTCCCTATCATCCTCAAACTTGGCTGTGATACTGACATATATTAGCGACACGGTCTCGAGGCTGTTGACAAGATGAATGCCGCACCGAACTCTTTCGATCTTATTCTTATGGATATCATTATGCCGCATTTGGATGGAATATCCGCAACTGTGTGCATCCGCGAGGTCGCACCTAGGATACCTATCATTGCTATGACTTCCAACATTCGGGCTGACGATATTGATATGTACTTCCGATATGGTAAGGATATCAATCCTGTTCTCTGTGTTACCTTTTAGCTAATATCCAACAGGCATGAACGACGTGTTACCAAAGCCATTTACGAAGGAAGGCATGCTTCGCAGTCTGGAGAAACATCTCATGCAATTCAAGAAGGACTACGCCCACCCCTCCCAACCTCAATCAGCAGTTTACCCTGCATACCAGCCAGTAATGGCAAACGCTCAACAACCGATAAACATGAACATCTCCAATATCGCATCAGCCCAGCCCGTCAAAGACGAGAATTCGCCAGGCAAATCCCCGGTGCCTTGGCCCTCTCCAAACCAAATGCCAGGGCAATCCCCCAACTCAGCCGCCCAGGCGAACTTTGCGCAGATGCAGAACAACGCAGCCTACGCGATAACACCAACCCACCCCGCATACCAACAACAAGCGCAGGCACAGGCCCAAGCACAGGCTCAAGCGCAAGCGCAAGCGCAAGCGCAAGCACAGGCGGCGGCAATGCCGGCGCCAAACCAAGTAGGGAACCGCCGACAGCTCGCCGACATGCCCGACATGGCGACGCAAGGCGACCACCCGGATAATAAGAGACAGAGGATGTACCCGGCGCAGCCCAGCGGATTCCTCCAGTGAGGAGGGTAGGAGGCGGGAGGCAGGAAGGCGATTTATGTATCGAAGAACCCGGCCGGTTTAATTTATGGGTATATATATAGAAACTTCAAAAACGACAGAAAGTAGGGAATCAAACAAGGCAAATGGGAGGCAAAGCTTTTATACATTTAGAGGAGCGAGGCGTAGACGGGAGTGGGGGGTGAACGATACCTGACTGACATAGGCGATGGATATGGAATTAGGGATATCCTCATGGCGGAGCCTGGGTCACGCGCATTGCCCACGGTGGAAATAGCTTGGGAATTGGGAGTTTTCATTGCTTTTTTGGCAATGGCATATTTTTTTGGGATGAGATTGTACAACTTCCCCCACTGCTGCTGCTACGGCACTTGCGGTTTGGGACCGTGTAGCATGAGCATGGTGGCAAGTGTCTGTGAAAAGTTTATGTTGGGACATTTATCTATCTAGCTTTTGGAGATCAATGGACATCATTCACAGTATTCATCGGGTGCATTCGTGATATGTAAACGATGATACGTATGGGATCTCTATACAAATTCTTAGTCATCTGCCAGCGAATCCATGATGCTGTTGAGGCCTAAGAACGTCTTGTCGTATGCTTCGAAACGGCTTCGAAATGGCGTGGCTGGGCATTAAATGATCCCTGCAACTCCATAGCAGACGTCATATATCCCCCCAACAAACAAAGGTCAAAACATTTAAATTAAAGGTTAACATCTTCAAATAAACAATACAGGCGATACCAATTAAACATAATCGCAGCGATGCAAATAATTAACACTACACCCTATTTTTTGGTGTTCCTGAAATGTGAAAAACAAGTCCAGACCCTCGACCCCATGGTTTCGGGATCAACCGAGTGGGTTTTTGGGCCAGGCACCCAAATTAGCCACAACGGTTGCCATGCCGCCCAACCACCCCTGTCGCCATGATGCACAGATAAACACAGAGGTTGGCGCAACCCCCAGTTTTACGCAGTGAGAGGAAGTAGAAACCACATCATCTCTATCCACCACCACCGATCATCTCTCTCCCAACCACCGTTTATTCTTTTGAACTTCTTTTTGAATTCCTCGGAAGGATATACACTAAAGCATATGGACATTGGCCAAGCTGAGTTGCTCCCCCAACACATACATACCTTCACTCTCTTCACCATTCTTCACCTGAGACAGGTACCGTCGTTATCATCCAGCAAGCACTTCGAAATAGCATTGTCACCGATCCG
Source organism: Pseudogymnoascus sp. BL549 (assembly GCA_001630585.1). NCBI lineage: Eukaryota > Fungi > Ascomycota > Leotiomycetes > Thelebolales > Thelebolaceae > Pseudogymnoascus > Pseudogymnoascus sp. BL549. The sequence goes on along the minus strand of LNAR01000287.1, from coordinate 31,978 downwards.
ACACAATCTACGAACGAAAGCACGCATACCTACCTCTCGAGACATATAATACTTGTATCACCCACATCTCGGCCAAGATACTACAACATCTAGACGGACCACCAAGCTCCCGCACTCTCCCAGCTCCTCACTGCCCCCGTCGGCACATCTCCAAACCCTCGACGACGAGAGCGACAACACGCCAGATCCAGCTCTGCTGAATCTCCCAACTGCTCTGTGCTCTCCACGCCCCTCTGTAGAGGAGGACGAAAGGGGACACTGCAGTCAATCGCCTCGGATTTTAGCCAGCTGGCTTTGGAGCGTGCGCTTAAGCACAGGCAACCGTCGAGATGGCACAGATGCGGTTTTCGATATCGATTAGCCGTGAGTCCCTCTTTGCTCTCCGTCTCTCTATGGTGAAAGGCCAGATTCTAACATGATCTCTCTACAGGCTTCGCACCGTTTATTGGATACCATCATGTTCTCATGATATTGATTGTGATCGCAATCATTCTCCTCTGTGAGTCCCCACCCTCTCTTCCCCAACAGCATTCACGGCTAACCAAAACCCAGCATTACTACTCGCAGGCTGCTCATCATCATCACCGGTAATCCCAAATATCTTCCTGATATCGCTCTTCTACACGCCCTACACGCCCACGCCGTCAACGGCGCAAACAAATTTCGGAGTCCACAGCTCCATCGCCCAAATAGTCGGCCACGCACAGCTCGAGGCGCGCGTAGGCTTCTTCGGCATCTGCATCAACCCCGATGGCGGCGCGTGGCTGTGCAGCAACAATGCGACGAGTTTGGCGAACCAGATTAGTATTGATCAGGATCCGTTGAATCTGATTTGGCTGGCGAGCCAGTTTAAGGATATGATTGTGTTTCCCTACCTGATGTAAGTCTGAGCCTTCCCCAACTCATATAACGTATGGACGCATGCTAATCAGATTATAGTATCATCGCCATCGTATTCGCCTTCATCTGCTTCGTCCTCCTCGCGACCTTCCCCGGCTGGCACACAGCCGAGAACGAAGACGGCTCCGACGTCGACGTCAAACCCTTCCCCTCGCGGCCCGTCTCGCAGGTCTCGCTGGCAATCATCTTCATCGGCTCGATCTTCGTGCTCGTCTCGGTGCTGTGGCAGCACACGGCGTCGGTGGCCGCGAGTATCATAGCGCAGGACCTGGCGAATGGGAGCGTCAAGAGTGGGGTGGGGGTTACGGCTATGGTGTTGGGGTGGTTTGGATTCGCGTTGCTGATTATTGTGACGATTGGACTGCTGGTTATGATATTGAGTATTCAGGTGCTGCAGGATTTGGCGGACTGATGAGGTGGACATGAATAAAAAGGAATTCATCAGCTTCTTTTTTTGTGTGTTCATTCTCATGTTGGTCCGTCGCCATGCAGACGGCAAATCCATTCCAATCTGTCGAATACTTTAGCGTTGCATATGGGATGGTATGTTTGAGGCGAGTGTGACATGCCATTCCTGGAGGTTGGGACATGTTTGTATATACCTATCCCTTGATTTTGGGAATTTCAGATCCGAGCAAATTGTAGGGACGGGAGGGGAAAGTAGGAAGGGGAAATTGAGGGACGGAACGGATGGGGTTACGAATTGACAACCATGATGAGAGGCAACGAAAGGGGAATGAAGGAATGGGTTGGGTGGGCTGCGCGTTTGCTATTTTTTTGTAGGATTTGGGGATCCCGGGGTAATAGAGGGGGGAATATATCTGGGAATTTGGGGTTTCTGCCGCGATATTTGTTTTTTTTTTACGAATAAAGGCAGAGAGAAATGGAGTTTTCTAGTTCCTCCTCCCCCAGTTTGTTGGAGTAGGGATCTAAGAATGAATTATTTTGTCCTTTTTTAAAACAAGAATATGTTGATTGGTGAATTTTTGGTGATGTTTTGGAATGTGATGGATTGTTTATAGTTCCCATATTTTAAATAGATACCAAATATACAGCGACCTTTTAAAACATTGTCAGCTTGCTTGTCTTTATTGGTGATTTTTCTGGCTGGTGATATATATGGATGCAGATTAATACATTAAATGAGTGTCTATCAGCAGGCTTATGTTCTCGACGTCTGGGTTATTATGGGGAGACATGCTGTGGAACATGTGGGATGGAGTGGGGGTAGCTGATAAGGATGAAGGCAGCCGGAGGAACGAAAGTCTTGATGCAATTGGGGGGAGAATAGGGTTGTGCATACAGACACAGCATCATACGTGGATTGGTGGATGGATGAGAATACATCAGTGAAGAATAATGGCCAGGAAGTGGAGGGCGAAGAGCTATGGAGGATGCCGGAATAGAGATTGTTCCTGGCACTAGGATGCAAACCGGACGGAGCTGCATATCAAGAAGCTGGAGACTCAGAGAAAGTCCGAATTCGGGAATGGTATACACTCATGTTGATATTCAGAGGCCGAACTATCTGTTCTCGAATATCTATTGTGGATTCCCAGATGCTGAATGTGTAAAATCTCTTATTTAGTGCCTCGAGATATCATTGTCCGCTTAATTCCCCAGTCTATGTGTGCGCTGACTCTCAAGATTTTTAGATGTGCGCCCCTGACACGTTACTTCTCAACCTAAACACCGTCCCCCCCCCTGATGCAGCAACTCTTGGCGTCTGTGAATACTTATTATAAGTGAGTACTTGAGCAGCGGCCACATACGACGAGAGACTCGAGAGAATTGGTCGCCCCATCCGTTCGGCTACACATTAGCTTCCACAGCACTTAGATGGTAGTTTTAATTTGCTAGTAGCCTTGTCATGAGATCTAAGCCCCTTGCTGCCTCAAGGGCGATCTTGAGCTGAAGAGGCTGAGCAGGGCGGGGCAAGACTTTCGGAGCGCAGGGATCCACATGCAAAACCGTGGGATATGCTCCAGTGATCGAAAACCCTATCTTGGAAGTCGGCGCCGGCAGCTTCATGGGGCAGTATAGTATATAGAATATATAATCAACTGAGTTGCTCAACTATCTGAATGGTCCACGTAGCTAGGTTGGTTCCGTGGGAGCGGCCCGACCCCCGGATCCACCATGCACGCCTCAAAAGTGGCTAGTGGGATGCGCAGCGAGAATCCAAACGGGGCGTATTCATTGGCAATACTAAGCCACCTCGATGGTGCCTAAATCGGTGCATATCTGTGAAGTTGTGATAAGGGATCGAGGCTGTCCAAAACATACACTTTTATCGTAATTCGCATCTGAGGTTCGAAGTCATCCAACCCCCCCCAAAGGCTTGAAAATGTGCAGCAATCACGGTCCCCTCCAACATGAAGTCAAAGGCGATGGCCATAGTCCATCTGTAAATATGCTCGGCTCTCAAGCCGAAGTCTTCACTGAATGGTTCCAAGAATATACAGCAACAGATGGCAATGATATCCGGTACGACTCCGATATCCTTCGAGCCGTGGATTCCGACGACCTTGATGCCAGATTCGTTGAACAACGAATAAAGGAATCAGCACCAAAAGCTCCCATCACAAAAGGATTCTGTGCCAAATGCCAGAATTTGTTTGACCATTGGCCTACAATAGGCGATTCATCGACTAGAAAGCACGACTCCAAACCCACTTCAGATAAGGGGTGGGAACACACTGTCGCAAGGTCATGTAGCACTTATGAATTGGAAAGCTCAACACGCTCTGGATGCAGATTTTGCACATTTTTACTGCAAAGTCTTAAAGACAGTAATCTACTTGCTATATTTCGCAAGATCGAAGCGCGCTTATACCATCTCAATGAGGATGGGCTATCATCACTGTCTGTTCAGAATTGGGGGACAAATCCAACTCAACTGCTGTGGCTAAACCTACCTGGCAAGATCTGCACATCCTGCAATTCTGGTATAGCTGCGTCGACGAAATTTGTGTCAGATTTCCTTCCAGAATCAGGTTTGTCATCTTTTGCTGATATAATGGCCTAATCTTGCTGATACTTCGAAGCTGATTGTAATGATGATCCGCTTGATGTATTCAGCATCGCGCGCAACTGGTTATCAAATTGTACTGAAAGTCACGATCTCTGTAAAAGCAGTGCCGAGGAAACACTACCAACTAGACTGATCTCGATTACTGGCGAATCGTTGCGCTTGGTGCTAACTTCTGATTGGCTTAATAAACCGCGATATGCTACATTATCACATTGCTGGGGCTCTGGTAACGTTATAAAACTCAACTCAGAGGATCTAGATGCATACATGGAAGCACTACCCATTGACAGGTTTCCAAAAACATTCGAGGATGCTATTGAGATTACAAAAAGATTGGGCTTAGATTACCTCTGGATTGACTCGCTGTGTATCATCCAAGATAGTGTAGATGATTGGCTGAGAGAGTCGGCTCAAATGGGCTCTGTCTTTGGCGGCTCAACTATCACAATAGCTGCGTCCTCCGCTCGTGATGCTAGCCAAGGATGTTTTATGAAGCCACCATTCTTCAACGGCGGACTTCGAGCTACAATAACCGATGCTGGGTTACGAAGAGTACAGGATTTTCGAAGCGGGCGATCTTACGAACTTTCAACCTTTGAAACTCATTTGGGAACCAGAGCGTGGGCACTACAAGAGAAAATGCTGCCCCCTCGAACAATTCATTTCGGCAACCGAGGTGCTTTCTGGGAATGTAGAACGACAATGGCGTCGGAGTACTTTCCAGACGGTTTGACAGGTCGACTGGTCTCCACCTTTGTTAGGAAAAGAGAGGGTTTCCAACACCTATGGCCACAGATCGTGGAGATCTATTCTAAAGCAAATCTGACTTTTGGGAAAGATAAATTACCAGCACTTTCTGGAGTCGCACGACTTGCGCACAATGAAACCGGCGATAAGTATCTTGCGGGGTTATGGCGGAATGAACTCGAGGAGCAGCTCTGCTGGAGTCGGTGGAGAGTGATGCAACCACGGCCACCATGGAGAGCACCAACTTGGTCTTGGGCCTCTATAGATGGTGCAGTGAGCTCATGGTGTATTCGGCAGGAAGGTATTTTTGAGACCACGTACGTACACATCTTAGACGCCAACACAACAAAATACGGCCATGACCCATTCGGGCAGGTGACGGGTGGGGTCATTCGGCTTGCTTGCTTTACTATGGCGGCCGGCTACTTGGCCTACCCAAATGAATCTAATGACCTTGGTCCTAATGAATATGCTTTTACTGTGTCATATCCTGGAAATAGGGATCTGAAAGTCCCTATCCAGATAGACTGTCAAGACGACGGTAACAGAGCACCCTACAGACTAATTTATCTCCTACCCATCTTTAGTGGCAAGACTGGCGCTGTTAGATTCAAAGGCAAAGGCATAGTTCATGAGTTTGCGACTGTGGGCATTGTGCTTCAAGCTACAGGAGTCGCGAAAGGCGAACTTTCCAGGATCGGATTTTTTAAAATTTACAAAAATCGCATCACTTACGGAAGCGACGAAGGCGACAAAGAACACACTTATGAACGATTTTTAACATTTTTAAAAGAACATGGAACGGCGGCTGCAGAGAAAGCATGCGCTGAGGTCTTAAACCATCCTAAAGATCTGGATAAACGATATGTTATCACTCTCGTATGAAAGGGCAACAAACAACAAAGGCGTTTAAATGCATTGGTTCCACGGACTTGAAGACACGAAATAAACCTGCAAATCTTACGTAGTTGTAGCGAAGAATTTCAAAAATATTCAGTGCGGCGTCGCTCGCCCGATATTCTATATGGCATCACCTCGACTACCATCCGAGTGTTTCCTGAAAGCGGTGGACTAGCAGCTGCATACAACAGTGACTGCCCGCTGGCAGCTACCAGCGGACAGTCACTGTTGTATGTCTTCGCCATCTTATAGCCCCTTTGTTGGCAATTTCTCCTCCAAACGTCTTAGCCAACTGTTTGGTAAATATCACATCCCCATCGACCGGCCTTCACACATACAAACACACAAACCAAAACTTGACTACTCCAATTTCGTTTACTCTTCGTCCTCGAGGTCGATCACGCTACCCACCATGCCACTAATTTTCTCCTCATCCCTCCTCCGCCAGTAATAACCCGTTTCTCTCTCTTCGTATTCATCTTCATCTTCATCCTCATCGTCCTCAATCCACGACCAGCCCTCCCACAATGAGGCCCAGATTATCCAAGCTACTACCTTCATGGAGAGTGCAGCAAGTATGATAAGCTGGAAGAAATCCGTCCAGGGGCTCGTTGACTGCCAGCGCAAGACAATGCATATTGAGAGGCCGATGGTGAAGAGAGCGAGGACGGGGTGGGTCATTGCTCGAATGAGTTGAAGGTAGCAAGAATGCAGTCAAAGAGGGGCGCTGAGATTCGAGGGGCCTGTTGATGTAGTGTCACTGAAATTTGTGTCGGTGGGTGCCGCGGAGGATGGCGAGAGATAATATCGCAGTGAGAAACTTGCTTTGCGGATCTTCTGAAGGTGATATGCTTGTGTATTCGAACGACGCATTTAACAAGCAACAGACCATATACTATTGGCACGGGCGGAGGGTTTATATGTGCTGAGATAATTCGACGAGACACGGTCCACGATGTTCGGGCACTTTCAAAAACCGAGACACGTAAATGAGAAACAACGTGGTGTGGCGGAGAACCTATTTGCACCACTGCCATAGTATGATACTCGCTACGTTGACAGATTTCTTTGATCTCGGGCGCATGTGAGATTTTCTGAGGTCCCTGGTATATACATAGAAGGTGTCAACAAAGCCCAGAGCCGACTCTAGAATAAGCATGAAGGGGTATATTCCTGCAGATCCAGCAGCTTCTTAAGCCGCCTCATCAAGTGCTGCAGCATTCTGCTTCTCTGGAGTACCAGGTGTAGCTTCGTCATTATTCGCTTCTTCCATATCCATCGTATCTTCATCCTGGTCATCGTCTTCGCCTTCATCCCCACCTTCCTTTTCATTCTCTAGCCTTTGTTTCTTTCCACCTTTCCTCAACACCGCCTCCTTCCTCTTCGGAATAGCCTTCAAGAATGCTTCGCCCCAGTTTCCCGTCTCCAGCCAGTTTGCCATGATTTCAACCACATGGTTTGTAGTTAGTACTGTGCGGCTCTGCATCTGCATATACTCTCCAATGGGCAACTTCGCCGTCGGAATGCCAAGCTCATTGGCCCGCCTGTGACAAAGCCCCTTGTGGCGGTTCTTATCCACAATGCCACCGATAACATAAGTGGTGTACGGTGAGAGTGAGTCGAGAGTGTGCTCGGAGTCGGAAGAGAGATACACTATTTGAGGAATAGTTGGAATTGGGATATCGGGAATTTGGGGTGTCGATGCTGGCTTGGACGTGATAGATGGTCCGGGCTCGTTTGAGGCCTCGGAAAGCGGGGTTTCAGTCTGGTTTTCTTGTTCAAGACCTGGCTCGTTTGATTGCTCCGTTTCTTCGCTCACTGCTGGCACCTGAGCCGTTTCTGGATGGTTATCAGCTGGGAGCAAAGTATCCAGCAATGCGCCCTCTACCCTGCCCCCCTGGGACCCCGTCATAACATCATGGGCATCTTTTCCTGCCTCAACAAAAAACTTGTCCGAAAATGTAACACCCTTCCAACCTAAATGGTGGTTCGACAGCACCGTCTCGTATCTTTCCTTTAACCGCCCGCCAAAGCTGCTAATAACCAAGTTCGCCCGGTATTTCGCATGCTTATTATCGCTATAACATCTTGTTATCTGCTGACCCAAGCTCATAATCTCTTTATCCGTCATATAGCTATCGAAATCGCAATCCAACAGTAACGTCACAGGAACTTGTGTTGATGGTGTTGGGCGTGGTTTCTGCAGGGCGGCTAAGTCGATGCCACTTGCGAGCAACTCGGCCTTTTCTACTGCTCGCTGGGCCCTCTTCGCAGTTAATTTGGCCTTCTTCTGTTCCTTTCGGTAGTCTTTGCCAGCTTCCCATGCGGCCTTCTTGCGAAGCTTCTTCAATTGGTTCTTGGACATGGAGAGAGCCCCCGATTCTCCAGCAGGACTATCGACCGTCTTATTTTCGCTAGAGTCATGATCTTGTTCTTCATGTTCTAAGCCCGTGGATACGGCGCTTTCGGTTTCGCGATTGTGCTTCTCAATGGATTGTTCCGAGGTCTTTAAATCGTTTTCAGGCTGGCCGTGCGCATGCGCCTGGACGTTACTCGTGTCGTTGAGTGGTTCGAGCTTCCTCATTTTTGAGGGGCGCTCTTCTATTTCAGCCATCCTAATTATCAGGGGCTCCTTTGAGCTTGCTGGTTCAGTTGTTGGGGAAAGTGAACTCTGGCGGCACCTGGTGCATCCTGAAATGCTCTCTGAAGCAATGGCAGAAAACCCCACCATCGCTGTATAAGGCTTAGTCCCGGCCCTTCAAAAGGCACAGTAATGTGTGCCTTAGGTTTACAAAATGTCACGTGATTGGTTAGCAACTCACCGCTTTCACCTCACCTGGAAGCTCACCACGCTTGAACCACCAACGAGCTGCCAAACACATCACCATGCCTCAAGATCTGCCCCCAGTTGGCGGCTACGATGCCGTCCAATACAAGGTACATATTCTCAATCAATTGGGCGATTCGGCTCCCTCTATTCTATGCTAACAGCCGAACAGCGCAACTTGCCGGCTAGAGGATTCCGCCCGGCATACCTGCTCCTCGGAATGGGCGCATTGATGACCTACGGCTTCTGGAGAGTTGGACAGGGAATCAGAGAACAAAAGTATGTCAATTATCAACATGCGACAAGGCCGGAGGTTGGTGTGTGGTTGTGTGGACGGATGGCTAACAAGTGCTTCTAGTGAGCTGGCACGCGAGAAGATGTGGTCGAGAATCTACCTGATCCCGATGTTGACGGCAGAGGAGGACAGAGATCTTGTGCGTAGGCATTTGGCCGACCAGGGCCGCGAGAAGGAGCTGCTGGGCAAGTCCACGAGCGCATACAACTCTGATAGGTACGATCATCCTGGGTTCGATTGACCTGCTCTTAACATTGTACTGACCTCTACTGCAGATTTGTGCGACCTACATTCGCAGCAACGCCGCAGGGTATTTCGAAATAAAGGGATGGATACATGGCGTGCGCACCTGAACTCTGTATATATGTAATGGAACCAATTGAGTTACCACGAAGAGTGCATATCGTATTTTACTTATGAAGCCTTGGTTGACAATATATCAAATTTTTATAACTATGGCCCTCTCAACAGCCCGTCAAGTTACAGAATCAAAGCTTTGCGCATTTTCTAAAATTGGGAAAACAATCCGACGGAGGAATAGACATTTGGTCCAGATTTTGACGCCTGGTACCATCATCTACTGACGATGTCACGACCACTCTGACATCGTTATCCAGGGTGACTGCCATACGCCCGCCTTCAAGAGAAATGCGGCTACCGAATGCGTAATGTTGGACAGATATACATTTCTGGCTAGAACTGTGCAGTTGCAATGTAAGCACCACATAGCCTATTCTAAATTAATGCTGGCCTGTGGTTTGGATACATGTGGGAAAGGTTTGGGGCACTTTGCAGCGTACTTTCCGGGTGATCATTTTGTATCTATACGCTCGCCCGTAGCTTCTAAAGTGTTACCTGTCTATTTTCTGGTTTCGATGTCAGCCTCGGAGTTGCTTCTCCTGGCCGTAGCATACTAGGAAATCTCTCGAGCGAAATATCGATTGTAAAACAGAAGAATAAGTAGCCAAGAACACCTAAAGTATATGCATATACTAAAATTATAATCCAGAAGAAAATATAGTAAACTATCTACCAGTATTTTAGTTTGGCCCAAATTTTGGGTTGAGGCTGTGAACCACGGTTTGAGCGTGTATAAAGTTATAGACCACATACAGCACACCCCTGTAGCCGAGCAAACATGACAAACACACCACCAAAATCTCTCGAGCCTCATCCAATTCGGAAGACCGTCACGGCATCAAATCTACGTCTCCCATTCTCGGCCTTCGCAAACGCCCTTCGCTCCACGCAGTCAATACAACTCAATTGACTCGCACCACGACTAGCCTGGACTGCGCTCTGCTGCGCCGAAACACAATAATGTCGGCCCCCCAATCGCGCGTTATGAATGCCGTCGTGCTCACGGCCGGCCTGATGGAAAAGACCGTCAAGGTCCGCGTCGGGGGACAGAAGTGGAATAAGCATGTCCGCAAGGTATATCTCCCCTATACATTGGTCACCTTGAGCTTCTACTGCTCGGATATGTTGCTCTCGAGGAGCCTCTACGTCAAAAGAACGCCCTTGCTGATAATAACCCTTTAGTACTTCAACTACCCCAAAACGTACCTGGTCCACGACCCACGCTCCTCCCTCCGCGCAGGCGACATAATCGAGATTAGCTCCGGATGGCGTGTAAGCAAGCATGTACGCCACGTCGTATCGCGCATCATAGCACCCTTTGGAGAGCCAATCGAGGCGCGGCCGTCAGTGATGACCGAGGTGGAGCGGCTGGAGGAGAGGAGGTTGAAGAGGGAGGCGAAAGATCTAAGGAAAGGGAAGATTGCGGAGAGTGCATAGTGCATTGGAGAGATATTACCTGTTTGGAGATTACATTGATGAAGGGAGGGTTTGGGCATTTCTAGGGCGTTTTGCGACACTGAGGCTGTGACATAGATCTGAAGAGATGGAGAGACTGTAACATATGTACAAAGTAACCACGTGTATTATATAGTTGTGCATTCGCAAATTTATACTGCGCATCCCACTATACTCTACGAATACCACAGTTCTTGTTGCCGTGCTGGTGATACCTTCGTCAACGCCAACCTATCCTCACAACGAGGACACCAGGTCTCCATAATAACAATGCATCATCCGCCTCTCTCACCAAACTCTTTAGCCCATGCCTCATACTCCATGAGGCCCTGCTGGCTCACACTGGGCCTGATGTTCACCAGACTTGCCATGAAGTCTTCGAACTGGATCGGGCGGATTTGGTCCATGGGCATGTGAAGGAGCGCTTCACCAAGCGAGCGGAGAGGTCCCATAGCAGCGTCCTTGGCCAAAGCAGTGATATCCGAACCAGAGAAACCTACGATGGTTAGAAAAGTAATATGGGCGCTGGATAAATATCATTTTGGAGTGCTTACCTTCAGTAATCGTGACCAGCTTCTGTATATCCTCCACGTTTAAGTTGTGCTTCTGGTGACCTAGCAGGTTTGCTAACTGCACAGCCCTGGTATCTCCCTCGGGCAGCGGAATGTATTGTCTCCTTACAAAACGTCTCCGTGCGGCGTCATCGATTAGCCAGGGCATATTAGTCGCGGCTAAGACAAGTACTCGAGTGGGATCACCCGCATCCTTCTCCTTGTCGGTCTGTTCCCGGCCGGCAGCAGCGCGCTGGAGGTCACTCCACTGGATGAGGAACTCGGTCTTGATTCGTCTCGTGGCCTCGTGTTCACCAGCACCGGCACGGCTAGAAAGTAAAGAGTCAATCTCGTCGACAAAGATGATACTAGGCGCGAGAGATTTTGCCAGAGCGAAAAGGGCCCGAACAAGTTTCTCCGATTCGCCCAAGTACTTGCTTGTGAGACTGCTCGCCGAGATCGAGAAGAAAGTCGACCTGGATTCCGTTGCCACAGCCCTAGCAAGCATGGTCTTGCCTGTTCCCGGCGGACCAAAGAGCAGCATTCCTCTAGCAGGTTCTCGGAGACCCATAAAAAGATCTGGCCGCAGGAATGGGTACACCACAGCTTCCTTCAAGGCACTCTTTGCTGCATCTAGCCCGGCTACATCGTCCCAATGAACCTCATCACCCTTCACAACAATCTCATTGAAGATTTGTTTGGCGGCAAGCTCATCGCAGCCTTTGGGCAGGTGTTTCATCATGTACTTGACTTTCTTCGCCCACTCATCTTTCTCCTGCTTGTCTCCTGAATCATCAGACTCGTCATTCACTGGTGCATCGGCGTCTGCTAAAATAGCATCTTCGTTCTCCTTTTGCTTTGGCATCTTCCTCCGGGGCCTCCTGGATCGACCTGGCCGATCATCGAGACCTGGAGAAGAGCTATCGTCGTCGAGCGACGTTCTTCCTGCATACCGTGCGTCTCTGCGCCCCGCAGAATCTCGGTCCAAACCATTCTTTCGAGAAGACGAGCTGTTTGCTTCTGCATTCCTTAGAGAGCCACTCTCTTCCCCGGAGGTCCGTGGCTTGGCAGGGGACCTCCTACGAAGCGGCAGCATGGTTCGGCTTTCCACAGCATTCTTCTTGGCTGTCGTTTCCGGATATTCCCTAAGATATGTAGGATACGATGGAGCATCAAACTTTGCAGGCTTGGCAGGTGGAACCGGAGGAGGGGTTCTCAACTTATTTTTGCTGGTGGTTTCGGGATCTGACGATGGGGCGCTAGCTGGTAGGTTTTGAATTTCGGAGACTGTAGGAAAATTTAGCATTGGACCGGAAACAGCTGCCTGCTGTAATGGATCTGTAAACGGAAATGGATATTCAGTCCCGTCGCCAGTAGTATATAATTCACCTCGGGTTGTGGACTGTGTCGGGCTATTGCTCTTTGGCCGGCCGCTAACGAGTCTCCTGGAATGGCTGTTGTAGTGAACTTCCTGGTTATCAGAACTAGGCCGTTCTGGATGTGCCGTTCCTTGTTTGCGACTATTATCCAGGGCGGTGGCACTTGCAGCGACTCCTAGAGCATGTGTTTTTCCAGTATCCTCTTTAGGTGGATGCTTCTTTCGGAGAGCGTTCCATGCCAGAGTTGCCGCTTTGCTAGTTACATTGTCATCAGTGGTATTGTGGGAAGAAACCCGTGCAGGTTTAGTAGGACGTTTCTCGCCCTTGTTGAACCGTAATGTAGTAAGCATAGATCGCTCTTTCTGTGGGCTTTTGCTCCTGGATGACTTTTTTGACACCTTATTTTGTGAGACTGCGCTGTCTGACGCAGATGGCGGTACTGGAGCAGATTTAATGGAAGCATCGCTTGGAATTGTCGTGCTTGGCGAGTTCCGTCCAACAACTGCACGGTCAGATATATTCCTTGGAGGAGCTACTGGCCTGGGCCTTGGGGATGGTGTAGGCCGTGAGAGATCCGGATAACTAATAGCAGGGATAGTACCATCTCCAATAAATCCTCGGACTGGTGCTTCAGATTCGGTTGAAGGGCGCGGAGTTGTAGGGCTCTTCGAGAGCTTGTTCGCTGCGCTGGACTGTTGCGAAGATGACGCAACGCCTGAACCTTCGTCCGCAGACGTTTTATCCGATCGCGAAATGCTCAAAGCTTCCAGAAGTTCAACCCGCTCTTTGCATTGCATCTCCATATCCCTTAGACTGTCCATCAATGCTTTCTCGGTTTCTGACCGCGGGCGGAGATCGGCAGGTGTGCGCGAGTTGTAGTAGTATATCTGGTCGAGGGCTGACCGCCATGACCGTAAGGCCTCGCTTTCATTGCCCTGGTAATCATATGTTAGCAAAGGTGAACCTCGAGTGAAGGAGTGGCAGCGAATCGTCTTCCGTCAGGGAAGTCTTGCGCATACCTGACTCTCGAAGTATACTGCCGTTGAGCATATCAAGTAACACTCATCGTACGTCTTCTGCAACGACGAGAAATTCTTATTCCGCATCATTGTTCTTTAGTTAACAGCAGGCACATCTCACAGGGTTGATGCCTGGCAAATTCGCAGTATTGTTGTTCGTATGTTCGAGTAGGCTGCGGATGTGGCAGGGCTGATTGACGTTCGGACAGGTGCAAAATGACGTCGATATCTGATAGTGGACCTGTGCTTGCCGCGCAAAACCAGAAATATTATAGTCACCTTTTCCAAACTACAATCAATACGAGAGGGAAAATTTACAAGGCCATAATTCCTTTAGTATACAAGATTTATATTTATGACGCCCTGGTAAAATACAGGCGAGCAGGGTACCACACATCGTGATGAGGCTGGCACAAGCTGGGAATGCGGGGTGGCACTTGATTGGCAAGGATCCCCACCACAATCTACACTTCCGCATGCGCCAGACAGCTGTCGATCTGCGTCGTCACAACTACATACTGTATATATATCAAACCGAGGCGCTAATGAGCCGATGTCAAACGTCACAGAATATAATCGCTGCGACCCTTAAGTTAAGGGCAAGTGTTCAATGTCTCAGGGTCTATATTTGGGCTGGAGCACTATGTAGACCCCCAAAGTTAAGTTGCCAATAATATCCGAATTGATATATTTGTAGTCCTGTCTACGTCAGAAGAACTCGAATCTCCCCGCTAGTTCGCGGGAACAAAGCCCTTAGTCCAAGCATTTCTTCACCCTCGTCTTCATCATCCTCAGACCTCTCTACAGCACCGTCGGCCTGGGTAATCCTCTCCTCCACCAATTCGAAGTCCTCGCAGAACCTGTCCGCTGCTTCTTCAGTAATCTCTCGTGCTAGCCTCGAGCTTTGTAGCTGCCTCAGATTATCCAATGCGTCCATAAGAGCAGACGGCAAGAAGTCGTCTAGTATCTGGCTGGCATCTCTGAGGGCCTGCGGTTGGAAGGCCGCCGTGGATACAAGCTTTTTCAGGTCCGGATTATTGCCTGTGGATTGTAACGTTTCGACAAGATTTTGTAGCCCAGAGCTTTGCAAGAAAAAGGCGTATTGATACTCGATCAGGTCAATGGAATGCTGCTCTACTGTCTTTCCGAGCTCCTCTGCGCGCTCCGCTGTGAATTGGTACGATTCTAGTGTCGTTCTGCAAGACAACAAACAGTTGATGATGAATATCGAATTTGATGGCATTTTCATATCCTTTGTCATGGTCTCTACACCCCTGATGTATGGCTCAAAGGCATCCTCGAGAACTGTCTTGAAGTTTTCTTCTCGGCTCTTCGCGCTCGTAAACGACGTATCGTAGGTCTTCATAATATCACTGAGTTGCTTAAGCCCATCTTGTAGGAACATCGGCAGTCCCAAGTCTGCAGGTGGTTGCTGTGTTTCTGTCTGCAGGCTGGCAATATGGTCTCGCATGAGTACGCGGAACTGGCGTAAGCCAAAGTCCTCCAGCCCTTGAAGTGTGCTTAGCAACGCGGAATCTTCGCCCAATATTTTTGTAAACATGACTCGATAGAAGTTAACCAGATTCGAGATCTTATAAACCAGAATTGTCTCGTCGTGACTCTGTATAACTTGCTCGATCCGTTGCTTAAGCACACGCGCTACGCCGGCGACGTCTCTGTCAACGAGATCATTCAGGGCCTTGTGGCCATCGAAAACAGTGTCTGTTTCCTCATCCCGAGTATATTTATTCCACGGTTCGCTATCTCTGCCAGCCTGGATGCCTTTCGCAATCTCATTGCCGTCAGAGATGAATAGCACCTCAAGTGCTTCTCTTTCACTGACAGTGGCAGAATGGGTCCACGCCAGCATATCGCCAACATAGCGCAAGGGGTCATGTGCAACAAGCTCTAAAGGCTTCACTGACTTATCTTCATCTCCAGTTACCGATAATCCCGTCAATGCCGTATAAAACGAATCCGACAGAATATGCTCCCTCGCTTCGGCGAAGAAATCAAGGCAGTTCTGGAACAGTGTTGGCCTCTCTGCCAGCACCCTCAGCGCCCTCCGAATGGACGCATTGATTTGGGGGTTCTCTAGGTTCAACGATTTGAACTCTCGTTGAATCCACCTGTACAGCTTCTGAAATGCACCATTGAGATTCGTCGTGACTTGCTCCATAATCTCCAAGCCGAGCCTCTGGTTCTCAGAGCTCAGCAGAATCTCACAGTCAACTTGGATCTGTTTGGCGCGGTTAAGAACAGTGAAGAATTCATCGTTGACTGGTTCCGCGGTAGAGGTTAGAGTTGCAATGTCATCGTCGGACATGACAAAATGGGCATTGAAAGCTTGAAGCAATTTCTGCTTCGTTTCAACGTCCTTCTTGCGCGCCATCAGATCAGACGCCTCGTCCAACACTGGCGCTGTCTCCTGGTGAGCAGCCGTGATGTGCCGGCGCATCTCTTCGCATCCTTGATTGAGATTTGCAATACTTTGTCCGATGCGTCTGAGTTGCTATTGAAATGGGTCAGTTTGACCCGAATATTGGGGGGGGGGTTAATGTGTCAACCCACCTCGGCGACGTGGCCGAACTCCTTGATCACCAACCCATTGCTGTCGATGACATCCTTTTGGATATCGAGCCTCAGTTGGCGCCTTGTCTCCACTGTATTCTCAATTCCTCTTTCATCAAGCAATTGCAGGGCATCTCTGATCTCGAGATCTGCATACGATGCCGAGAGGACACTGTTGACCTTCGACGACAGCGCATTAGAACGTATGGGCGTTTGAGCAGTACTTGACAGAGCCGGAGAAGCAGCACGGCCATCGACCGGCGATTGCCCCTTATCCGGAAAATACCCAGCTGCCATCTCTCTGTAACTTATGATGCTTCCTAGTCACGGGATTCATAAGCTTCTTGGGAGATGGTTCAGGAGGTTGTCAGTGGTTGTCATTGGCTGTTCACATATAATGCTGACTCAGCGGAGATTTGAACGTAGCTGGTCACGTGGGAAGAGAAAAGTGAAGGGCTAATTATACTGATTGAGACCATAGAAAAAGAGCGAGTAGCCATTGGCATATTGAATTATGAATACTTAGATTTGAGCTTAGATTTGAGGATAATGTATAGATTGTCAGGTTTTGTAACTTCTTAAGTCCCCAGGCACGCCTTTATACTAGCTGGACTGCAGACAGCTAGGGTTAATTAATGATATAAACCGCACAGATGGGTTCTAAGGATCATAAGATATAGATATATGTTTGGGGCTCAGATACTGAACGATGTATATTAATCAACAGTGCTTCTCTTTACACTCAGTCTATACGTAAACTCTTTGCTCCCGTCAAAATTGTTATCATCGCAGTCAATATTTCCTTCGTACCCCGCCTACCCACTAGAGCACGCTCATTTCATCATCCATGGCCATCGTCGTATATTTCGCTTTCGAGTCATTGTGTGCCTTAGCACTTATTGCATAACCTGCACGCAAAGCATACATCAGCACGTGAATCCGACTTAACACGCCTTAACGCCTCTACACAGAGACGGGTCTTCAAAGGCTAAAAGGTCATGTACGATTAACCTACCTTCTCTCTCAGTGTCCCCATCCACTGCTGGAAGCTCATCCCCTGGTCTGCCCTGTCCTCTATCAACATGGTTTGCGCCCACAGCTTCAAGCTTGGGTCTCCATCCTCCTTAACAATATACAGGTGTGGCTGGATTATGCTTCCAACGCCCCTGGATCTGTAATCCTTGCACTTCAGTAAGACAGCTCTGATACGCTCATTGAAGTCGTTGTCCAGCTCTGGCAGTGACGATTTGCCGACCTTAACTTGTGTCCTATCAGGCACGCCAAAGACATCTTCCAGGAGCTGTGGTACAGCGTCGCGTCCAACCCACAGGAATTGCGTCTGGCCATCGGTGATGAGATATAGACCATATGGAACAAGGCGCTCGGAAGAAAGGTTTAGCGGCGATGGGAGGACAATCTCGTTGGTCTCTGGGTCTGGGATACCGACATTGTCCGGCATGTCGTGGAGGGAGTAAAGGCGTGGGTAGATGTACTGCATCATCAGCGGCAGTGGTAGCGTAGAGAGCAGGCAAAGTGCGGCAGAACGAAGATCTGATGGAATTTGGGCTGACTTCCGAAGACCGAGGTTCTTAATCAGTCCCAGGAAGAGAGTAGGGAGGCCACGAAGATTGGCTGGGAACTGAAGGCCACCGCCGCCCATATTGCCTCCAGCAAGCTCTTTCTTAAACGTCTGAAGGAGCTCAATAAGCTTCGACTGGAGAGATTCGCGCGCGGACTCCAAGCCGTTGCTAAGGGCGCGTTCGACTGCCTTGTGACTGAAATAAGTGGTGATCGCACATTGGTCGGCTGAGGCGTAGAGATCGGCCAGAATCGTTGTCGTAGGGAGAGACAGCGTCAGGACCCTAATTCTGCGCTCTCCATTGCTCGTAGTATGGAGCACAGCCGCCTGCATACAGATAAAGTTCTTTGTCAGGCTTTCGTCAATAGCGACCTCAACAACATATGCCTGGTCACGAGGGAACGCTGGGAACGCGCACAGGTCCGAGCTGCGGTTGAAGAAGTTGCCGTAGAACGTATTCATTCTCAGTCCAGTGGTGGCACGCACGCGTAGAACGGCCTCCAAACCAATTTCAGACGAGAGGTAGTCGCTGAACTCCGAGGCAAATTTAATGGCATCTTCGCTTCTGACAGCGCTCCATCCTGGGTAGAAGTAGGTCTGACCTCCAGTGTATCGGGGCAAGTTGCTCAACGACGCCACATCCTGGTATTGTGAAGAAAAGAGGAACATGTCAATCGAGACTTGGTTCTTAGAACACTCGACAGCAAAGCTCTTGTAAAAGCTGTTTTGGGTCTGTAAGAGGGCGTTTTCCTTGCTAGTTCCGAGCGCCTTTGGATCTTCGCGCAAGTCGAGCTTTCCATAGCCAACATTGGGCAGCGTAGCCGTCAGTACCACAAGCTTACCACCAAGCGGTGAAATAAGCTTGTGACCGGCGCGCAATGCAGACCCCATGCACGATGTGGTGATTACGTTGTTCTGAAACATACCCGGTAACTTGGTGAGGAACGTCTCGATATTTGCCCTCGACTCCGACAAAGGAACCAGCAACTCCTGGGGAATTGGCAGGAACGGCTCGTCCAAGTCGCTAACCACAAGCATATTTGTCTCTCCATTCTCTTCGCCGTCCTTTGGGACTGTGAAATAGTGCAAGCTCGAGTCAACAGCCATGAAGCCGAGGCGCGTCCTGCGGTCGGCATTGGGTATCCTGTTAAGGCTGTCGAGAATTGTGCGTGCGCTAGTAGCCAAGAGGCCATTGTTCACTGCGTTATAGCTTACGTCGAAGAGGAAGAGGTACACCAGAGGCTGTGGTGGCCTAACCATGTACTCCTGTGGAGCCACAAACTCGACAACGGCGTGGTTCAGCTCGGCTCTCTGCCACCTGTCCACACTTTGCTGAGTTGCAGCATCCCAATCGAATCCTTGCGGGACGTCGTTGGTCAAATTGCACATGTTGCATCGCCATCTGTGTCCGTGGTCGAGGAAAGTAACATATGGGTTGATATACGTCCGACATCTTCGGCAACGAGAAATAATCTGATCTTGGATAACTGGGACAGTGTCGTCCGCATCATGTAAGGAGGAGTATGGTTGAATGACGAGGGCAAATGGGAGTTTCGACTTTTTTAAGAGATTGTTGGTTGTCGGCACTGCATTGAGGGTGGAGCGCACGTATTTGTGGGAGCTGTTTGCGTCCGGTGACGGTGTGACGCTCGACTTTTGAGTAAATTAGCCAAATAACTTCTCTCAGTTAGAAATGTCCCGCTTACGTTTGGTGGAAGGATAATTGGTGGCGGGGGGAGCTCAAGCTCAGCAACGTTAAATGGCTGGTTCAAAAGATCGGTGGGATATAGCTGGTTTAGAGCAACCCTCGGTGCACCTCCTGCGCCTGGCGGAGCAGCTTGAGGCGCAATTCCCATCTGGCCCATTCCTTGCGTGATTCCTCCAACATCGCCAGCAGGCGGGGCGCCAGGTCCGGGATACCCAGTTTGCTGCGGTGCCTGGTATCCTCCAAGGCCTCCGAGGGCAGACTGCCCATAAGCCGCCGCTGGTTGAGGTGCGTCGGTGTATGGCTGGCCGGCACCATAAGCTGGCTGCTCGGCCGGGGCAGGGTA
This sequence comes from Pseudogymnoascus sp. BL549, assembly GCA_001630585.1. Lineage (NCBI taxonomy): Eukaryota > Fungi > Ascomycota > Leotiomycetes > Thelebolales > Thelebolaceae > Pseudogymnoascus > Pseudogymnoascus sp. BL549. The sequence continues at coordinate 12,310 of LNAR01000287.1, read as the reverse complement.
ACCACCATAAGCTGGGGCGCCAACTGGAGCAAAGCTCTCTGGGTTTGGTGGCTGCCCTCCTAGAGCTGCGTTACCACCAGCGCCAAAATCGTATGCCTGCGCGGCGTATCCTCTCTTCTTCTTCTTGCCGCCATGGGCGTCATGGTGCTCCTCGGCCGGGGGTGGTGCAGCAGCTCCGAAGCCAGGTTGTGGTTGCTGCTCCCCATATTGCTCTTGTTGCGGGTAACCTTGCGGCGGGTAACCTTCTTGAGGAGCCGACATGGCTGAACTTGCGTTGAGTTCCTTTTATGTCACCGGTCTAGGCGTAGGCGCAAATGAATTGAGGTGTGGTCAAGCGGGCGAACAGGTGGACAATGAGACTCTGCAACCACTTTTGAAGGTGAATATGCTGTGCAAAGACCGCCCGGGGACTTTAACAAGCTGTAGCTTTTCAAGGTTGGGTTCGCTGTCACCTAGTAGCCTAGATTGATATGAGTGTACGTGGTATGAAGCTGTCCCAAGTAGCTCCCCATTCCCGGCGCGGGACACTGTGTTCGTAGAAGCTTGGACGAGGACGGAGATTAAGCGAGGATTTAATCACGTGTTTGGACCCGCCTATTGGCCCGAGCGTTGCCTGGGGCGCAGCCGCCTTGATTTGTCCAGCCTCGTCCCCCGCGCTACTTCGTGTCCAGCCAGCCGCTCCCAGTCACAAGCCAGCTTGATGCGTGCGCTTCAACTCCAAATCTTTCGTTAATATTTTCTCTGATACCCAATTCTTTATCAATCGTTGAATTTTCTTTCAAATTATCCTCTGTTGGGTTTCTCTGACGCTTTGCAACCTCCGAGCCTCGATTTATACCTTCATAGCGCTTTATCGCTCACCACCAAAAACAAGCTTTCCATCATGGCCTGGGGAAGCGCGAAAGTTCCTAAGCCCCCTGCACCTCCCAAGTCCGCCATTGCGTGAGTTCTTCCATGTCGAACGTTGTGATCACCCGCTTACTGTCTCGCAGGAAGCTCCTCCCCCTCATCATCCTCTTTGTGGTTTTGGGAGGACTTGCATTTGTCGGGTACCACATCTACCTCTCTGTCATGCAAATCTCCGATGCCGCCACGAAGAAGATGGAGAAGAAGAACGTTGTTTTCACAAAGGACGGCCTGAAAGTTGGCGTGAAGGAAATCAGAAATGACGACTACGTAGACAAGACGCAGAGCGTTCTCGTCAAAGCATGGAACCTGAGCACCTGGCCGGGCTACAAATCCAAGCTGTGGAATAAGGAGAAGGACGAGGGTAAGACAAACTAAGTCATTGGATATGACAGCGATGCTTCTGGTGTTATCGGCCGGTCGTGATCTGTTCACCACAGCTGCCTCGATGGCACTGTGCATTATCCACCGTGTGAGATATATTTTGTGCATCTACGGGATGGGCACGGTGTCCAACAATTTGGTCCCGTGGTACTTATGTTTACGTTCTTGGGCCGATTTTGTTGCTGGTTAGATCTTGAAAGCGGAATCAGAAGTGATGAAACCCTTCAGTTCGTATCTGCGCTTCGATCTCTACAGGTGGTGGGGTTTACGCTATTTTGTTTTTATTAGAAATACGGGCAAAGTTACTGCGTCTCGCATCTGCGACTCACAGTAACCGTTATGTTGGGTTTATTTTGACTGGGCTTGGGGTATACGCATTGGCTTTTAGTGAGGACAGAAACAAATACGCTGAACATTGTGCTTCTCATGATAATGCCTAGTCCACAGTCCCCGTTGTCGATCCTACCAGTCAAGTGAGTTAACAAATATATAGTTCTTTAATTTCTCTCCTAGCAATATATATATACCCACAACATAAATACGTAACGTGGCGTTATGATACACGTCCCCAACTGTGTACAAAATATACAAAGGCAAGCCACCAGTGAGGGTGCACGCATGCGTGCACACGCTTCATACAGTAGACTTGCCCAGGCGCCCGTTCCTTCTACCCATCCCCGAACGGCCGAATAATAGCGATCCAATCCTTCAGTCCCTCATATGCCTCATATACCTCGTATCGGTCAGCCCCAACTCCAGACCCAACTTCTCCCAACCATTCCCGTTCACTCTTTATCCATCATACCCACTTGGAAATACCTCTTAAGCAGCTCCGCCAACATCTCATCCCCGCCGGTCCCCTCCTCAACCAGCGCCTCCTTCTTTCGTTCGAGCTCTCGTTTCCGGCGTTCACGCTCCCATTGCTCCCACTGTTTCTGACCCGAACTCTCAATGGCCGCGAGAACGTGCTCGTCTGGCGGTGATTCCTGGCGTATAAGGTATGCGAGGTGGGGTGGTATTTGGGGTGCGTTGATGGGGCCTGTGGGCACCTGGTATGCGGGGTAGCCTGGCGGTAGGCTTGTAGGGATATTTGTAGGTGGGAGGTTCGTAGGTGGGGAGGACGTCGAAGACGAGTTGTAAGCGCTGCCTTGAGGGGCGGAGTAGCCAGTTGACGATGGAACTGTGCTGTTTGAATGTGGCGGGGATACGGAGGCAGTTGAGGGTGGCGTATACACTTGGTTGGGGAGTTGATGTGTTAGGAGCGCCGCTCTGCTCATCAAGTCACGTTTGATTGTCATGGATGGAAGTCGCAATTGATACTGTGAGCTATTAGTATACTGCAAATATTCATATAACGTAGTTTGGAACAAAGCCAAAGCATGGACGGTGTGAACTCACGAGAGCTAGTGTGCCAGCTTGATTTATCCCCATGACCTCTGTGATGTAGTGTAACCTGCCCTTCAGCCAGGTCCTTTGAGCATCTGTTGCGAAGTCGCTGCAATATGCGCTGAAAACTGGCCAGGTAGATAGGTATGCTCCCAATGCCCTCGGTGTATTTTGGTTGTCGCCGAATGAAAAGCAATTGTCGCCCGCTACGGCAAATCGCTTCATCGCGCTTTCGCTCCCCCTCCAGCCTAAATGGAACGGGATACCCGCGACTATATCATTGACCGCATCAGTTCCTAACCTTGCAGCAGCAGCGTATTCTGGTGTCGTGCGATAGTCCACGGATGTATTCAGCCATGCAGCGCAACGGACCACAGCGCCTGAGACGAACAGCCGGGTGACACGAAGCAGGGTCCACACATTTGCGATCCAAACATCGGGGAACGTATCGATCCTTCCGGGGTAAACCTCGCTGTCAAGGAGTTGGTCGGATGAAATGCTCTTTATCCAAGCAACGGTAGTAAACCGCCAGGAGTTTGGTAGTTTTGCTATCCAATCTTGGAACATTTGCTCCATATCCCAGGAACGCCGCATTGCATCTTGTACCTTGGTAGTGTTCTCAGGCGTACGTTCTGCTAGAGTCATGAGGCCGTTAATTTCATATCGCAACTCTGCCGCTTCAATAGCCAACCGGTTTATGACCTCCCTTATGTCACCTTCTGCATCATCAGACCTCCACACGTCAATACCCCAGTCCGGCTTTTTGCCCGTCGACAGGCAATTAATGTACTAGAAGAGTCAGAATGGAATAGCACTGGGGAAATAGACAGGCTTACCATGAGGCTCCTAACAGCGATAAAGAGTGCGTTTCCGACCTTCGTCTGAAGTTGCTTCTTCCCTCGCAGTTTAACTAGCATTACCGCCCCGTCTATGTGTGAACCCCAGGCTGCCATAGCCACAGGTCGAGACAAAATTGTCTAAACGAGGTCAGAAAGAGCAGTCGGCCACCGATAAATTAGCTGCTTACCTCGTACATCCCCAATAACATAACAGATGCTAGCGTTTCGTCCGTCTTCTGCATTACTGGGTCCCTTAGTGCGTAATTTACATGGCGTATAGCTTTGCTATATTGCTCTTGCGCTTTTGTTAGCAATGCTTTCCCACTTGGCCGGTTTCCAAATGCCGCTAATGATGCTGCGCTGAAAGCAAGAGATAAATGCTTGTTTGATGGGCTCGCATTGGCAAGCGGGATGATATAATCTGTGAGGCCTATCGAGGCGCCATTGTCTGAGGTGGCGACAAAGTTGGTAAAGAAGTAGTGGGATGCGACCTGTTCCACTGGAATAGAAAGGGTAGTGGGCACTTGTGCTGGCGTCGAGCTGGGTACCAATGCAGAATTGGGGTTGCTTGCGCCAGATGGTGCCGCATTAGAGTTCCACTGTCGGTTCGATGGAGCTGCTGCTTGAGACGCAGCTTTCCTTGCCTTGCTAGTAGGCTTCTTGGCCCTCTTCTCGGTGGCCTGTGTTTCATTGCGAAAGACGAGATCAAAGTCATCTTTATATCCAGGGCACTCTCTTCTAGACTTGCGGCATTGCGTGCACGTGGGTTTTGTTTCGTCACACTATCGGACAAACATAGTCAGTAAGTTTCATCAGTCTCTTAACTTGAGAGACACATATCACATGCTGGGGGTTCAAGCAAATGGAGTCGTCGCAGAGAGTCCTGCATACTTTTATTCGCCTTGTCCGGCACATCTGACATCCCCTGGATGGCTTGCCACAGTACACCATTTTGGCAGCGATTTCGACGAGAATGAGAGATTCCTGCGCGGCTCAGCCCATTAAGGTCGAATAGGAATCCTGCAAGTACTCGCAGTGTAGGGCGAGATGCCTTCAGGGACAACCTGTCTTTACTTTCGCATGTGCCACGTGGGCCATGCATGCAGCGTTCCAGCCTGCAGATGCGGAGAACCTGTCTCGCTAAGTGCAACTAGGGCAATCGTCTTGCACTGTACAGTTGCTAGACGTGAGGCAATATCTCTAATGCAGGGCGTGAGGCTCGAGGCGGGTTAGCGAGAGCAGTTGTACAGTGAAGCGTGCCTTGGGATCTTTTTCCATCATCAGCCCCGGACTTTATGAAGTTTACTAAACACATCGTGATCCACACACATGGGGCTCCCAAAGGGCAGGAAGTCATGAGGGTGGAGCAGATATGGCCCACTTGTGATGTCAAGTGCCGGGTTGTACTTACCACTCAGATGGGCTCCGTTTGGCCTGTGATAGCCGCCTTGAAGAGAGCTTCTCACGTATCCATTCGGCGACGGCTGGTCAACGGTAGTGAGCGTGTTGGGGACAGAATAGGAGGCAGAACCTGGTCTAGCAGGATCGTGGACGATAAGATTTGTTGGTGGGGATTGGAAATCGACGGGAGATGTCGCTTTGTTTTGTCGGTAAAGCCGTTTGGATCGGGGTGCGCTATGTCCGCGACGATCCTAGTGGGGAAATGTCTGTGTCCTCGGCACGTTTAAGACAGCCTCAACTCTAACGGCGTAGGGCAAATGCACGCAAATTATGAGCTGTGCTGTACGGAGTAGCTGGCCGAGTTTATCCTTTCTCGATACTAATATGAAATATACGGAAATGAATTGCATTAATGATCGGGATCTGCGAATATCGAGGTCCAGCCTGCCCCGCCCCCCACTTTGCCACCTGATACGGTTTTAGATCGGTAAGACAGTGCATGGCTCGCGTTTGCGGGGAGAACGGAAAACAAGGGTTTGAATCATGGGTACGAGCGCCTACCCAACCCATTATCACGGAACCCATATCTATTTCAATTACCAATTATCGTAATTCTTCATTTGTCATATACGGCAGCATGGCAAACACGTGTGCCCTGTCGATTATTGTCAACTGCCGCCGTCCCTTGTTCTGAACCTTGTGGCAGGTTGGGAGACGTGGGATAAATCTCGAAGCGCCCCAGCCGTCAATGCAATGTGACAAAACGATAAACATGTCAGATATTCGAACCATGAAACGGGTGGTCACTAATAATGTTTCGCATTGAAGTATGTGCCAAAAATCCCCTCACGGATATTTCCATACGCAAAGCAGGCGATCATAAAAGCTTGTAGACACAATACTTCTCTCCTTGGCATCATCGCCATCACCCCCTTCTTCATCACCGTTCTTGTTGCCTCTCCAATCCTTTTTCTTCAGCGGCTGAACGTCGGCCCCGTAATTCATACTCTTGTGTTCTTCAAACCTGGCCATGACTTCAATTGTCCATTCTCCTTCCTTCGAACCTCGGACTTCGAGAATTCTCGCGCCGGCATGCATACACGATGCCAGCACCCTGAAACACCGCTCCCCATCTGCCACTTTTTCTGATTCCTTGTCCATAAACTTCAGTCTCCAGACGCCGCCTCCAAGCTTCTTTTCTACGAGGACCTTAGGATTCGACTTTTGGCCGCTGCGATAGTCGAAAGCGGCGAACACACGGACAGTATCGTCGTAGCTCCCTGTCAGCAAGATGTCTTGTCCAGCTTCGGTTCCAAGGGGCAGAGGCAGGATTGCCGTGACTCCGGCTTCATGACCTCGCATCCCACGACTGCCGCCCGGTGATCCAGCTGTGATCTCCTCGAGGGGGTGGCTCAAGGAAGCTAGAGACGAAAACGCGAGGCATCGTAGCTTGCTATCGTCGCCACCTGAATACAGTGCCTGTGGCATCGTCTTTCCATCTAGCCGGGCTGGCGAGAAAGCAAGCGTCCAAGCTTCTAGCTCATCATGCGGGCTGAGCTCATCTCTGAGCACAGTGCATTGAGTGAAATCAGGCGAGAGAGAGAGTAATGCCACTGTGGATGTGTTCAAAGTACAGCCAAGAAGTTGAGAATGCGACGGATGCCATGCTAGGGACAAAACGAGGGTAGATTCAGGGAAGAGCTGGAAGGTTTGAAGGAGGGCAAGGTGGGGTCTTGGCGTCTGTTCAAGTTTGTATAAACTTATCGAGCCCGTGGAGGATGCAACGGCAATGATCTGAGGGAAAAAGGGCGAGAAGTGAAGATCAAGAATTGCCGCAGGGTGAGTTACGGTGTAAATTAGGGATCTAAACTATGTGTTAGTATGGGATAATAATCGTTTGATTTTTTAGAGGTAAGGAAGGGAAATGCCATTGTCTCCACGCGGCAACCAATCCACTTACAATTCGTCATTTTCCAATTTGTAAAGAATGAGACTGCCATTTCTCTCTTGCGCCTTTACTTCAACTTTAGACTTATTATCCTCATCGTTTTCTTGGTCATTTTGTAGCCCCTCTGCGTCATCTTTTTCTAAGTTATATGTGCCGACAACAAAATATTCAGGTGACGCCTGCGAAAACTCTATGCAGCTTGGGGGAAGGTCTAGGGTGGTAGCGATAACATGATTTTTCAAAGATCCTTCGTCCATTTGGAATATCAAATTGACAAGGAGTCGCCGGGTCGTTGACGTAAGGTTTTGAGAGTGGTTGGGGTGAGCAGGATGTCGAAAAAAAGCGGGGGAGTTTGTGAAATTCTGCCGTGGGGCAATTAATTCGACTCGATCTACCCCAGGTCCCTGGCCTCAAACCTTCTTTCGACGGCATAACTGTATCTCTACCCGTGCGCATAACTTTCATTACTCGTAAATTAATATACGAGTTTTATGTTTATTTTATAGAGAACATCACAGCTTTCAAATGTATTTAGGCAACTATTTGTGGCTTATATACTGGTATTAATATATTGAAGAAACCCTTAAATTCTATAAATATTCCCTATTCGCATCTTCTTAATAATTACTAATACAAGCATCCGGTTTATTATGCAAAACTATTCTATTTCATATTCATTCGTTATAATAGTGAACAAAGGAAGTACGACTACTTCGACTAGCGACCTCACACGTCTACCTCGTTGTAGTTGTGGGACAGGGATTATATTTTATTATCCTCACGGCGAGTCCAAGCTTCACAACTACATTACATGACTCGAGAGACAGCTACGCGCAGTATATGGCAGAATATAATATTCCGTGTTATCAAAGCCACAACGGGCGCCCAATCCAGGAGAATGCCAATCGTGGACGTCAATGAGAACGCCGGTCTACTCCACCATGCAGGTTTCTGAATCGCAGACTCTGGCTGTCTCAGATCGATTCAACGGGCAGTGGTTTGGGCGCCAACTTGTGGAGGCCGTGGATGAATTCCTCCAGCGCCTCCCACCATCCACAACTGAAGGTTCTGACGAACTGCAATGGATTTGGATCAGTAACCCATATCTGCCTCTCCCTTTAATTGACGAAGGGGCTGAAAATACGACCAAATTATCAATTTTGTGCTCGCAGGGTGCAACGATGCTAAATGAGCTTGAGAATTTCATGTCCGACATGCAACAAACGCCTCCCCGACAACCAGCTGCAATGACTCACAGGGATATATCCATTGCGAGAGACAAAACCGTCACGGATATTTTAAACCTCGCCATTCAAATGAAAGTAACATCTGGAAAGGTTGGCAGCCCCACGCTTGTTCATTGGCGCAAGTACTGTTCCCGAACAGAAGACCCCGGACACAATGAGAAGTTATTGATAGAGGCCGACTAATGAATTATAGTGGATGTTATTCCCACCTGTGAATGAAGTCAATCATACCTGGTCTATTATTGCCCACGCAGTGGCGACAGGCCAGCTTGGCACTGGTGCAAAGGTGTCACCGAAACGCGAGGATCCAGAAACTAGAAGCAGACTAATCTGTATTTATACGGTCGATTTTTCCAATAAAGAGGATGTTATTCGAGTTCTGAGAAAATTAATAGAACTTGGAGTCGTTCCGTGTGGAAGACCAATATCTTATAAATGCGGTAAGCCATTCACATTGTTGAGTTACTACGGATAATCTGATTGAAATTGAATAGATGCCTACACACACCTGAACATATTCTCTGGCAATAGGTGGGGTATCAGTGAATCGCTGTACAGCTCGACGGAGGTTTTATAGATAAACAAGTGGACAACATATACGGCTGTTCAATACGAGAAGATCTGTATCTCAAAACCACAGGAACAAAGTATAGCGCACAATAGGATAAAAATATAGACCGTGAGATGTATTCATTGATCGAACCCTAAATCCCATGATAGTTTTGCTTTTGTCATGACGCATGTCGTTAAACTCCTCTATTCCGAAGGCACCGAACCTCAACCCAACTGCGACTTCAACTGCAACACCAGCCTATACGCCGTGCTCCCGCTCAAATAGTACCTATGCAGCTTCTTGCTCCTCAGAAATCCAAGGCGCTCATACAACTTCATCGCCGCCGTGTTCGAGACCTCTGTTTCTAGGATAATCTCGTCCGCATCACGTGCAATCATCGCATCGATCGCCTTCTGAACAAGCGTCGTGGCTATCCCGTGGCCTCGATATGACGAGGATACGGCGAGCATGGCGATGTAGCCGCGGAGGGTGGGAGGAGAGTGGGACTGGTGGATCTCGAGCTTGTTGACTACAACGCCTATGAGCGCGGAGGTCTTGGGATCAATTGCCTGGGCGGGGTATTAGAATGTATATTTTCCCGGGAGAGAGTTTACTCACCATAAAGCATAGGTCGCCCCAGTGATAGAGGAAGTAACGGTAGACATAGATGCTGTAGGGCTCGCTCAGGTCCTTGGATATCAAGCTCCGGATCGCCGGTAGGTACTGTTTCTCCAGACTATGGTCATACTGGATATACTTCAAGTCTGGAGGAAGCTCCGCTATCCTTTCTCCCATTGCCATTTGCTTGGAAGCTGAATATTGTCTCCACCACTGTCGTTGAAAGATAAAAATCACATGATTTGTGCCTGGGCCAAAAACGACAAGTAGAAGGGGACCCCGGCAGAATATTCAACGGTATGACGTAGCAGTTAGGCGGTGAGTCGGAATAGTGGTGGTTCTGGAACATGTGCCCTCACTAAACAGCGGGCTGGCCAGTGTTTGTTTACACCCGTACTTTGATCGCTCAAAAGCACCCGGCTCAGTTGTGCAACATGGCGTCTTCGGTCCGGAAACGGACGGCAAAGGGTGGCGGCAAGTCAGGGACCTCTGCGGCATCTGGAGACGCGAAGGTCTCGCAATCTGCAGAAAACAGCGAGGGCTCGGAGGAGTTGACGCTTGTGCCAAAGTCGTCCCTTAAGAATCTCACTAAAGAGGGCAAGCAGAAGGGCAGGAAGAGGAGGGGCGGATTTGTTTTCTTTTTGGGTGGAATTTTTGGTATTCTGGTGGCGGGCTTCTTTGCGCAGAAGAATGACCTCTTTGAGATGCCGGAGTTTGCGGATCTGATTTCGGACTTGAATATTAATGGCTTGATGGAAGTGCTTCCGGCAGGCTTTCTGCAGGAAGCAAGGGAATTAAAAGTGATTAAGTGAAGTATTTTACACGACTGTCTTACTGACAAGCTATAGGGAGGAGAGCGTGAAGCTCTAAACTACGATGCCTTCTCTGTTGGCCTCAAACTGGCCGCAGAAGGCCTCGAAGCGACCCACCCTGTTGTTATGATACCAGGTGTTATATCATCTGGCCTCGAATCTTGGGGAACTACAAATGTATCACGACCATACTTTCGAAAGCGACTATGGGGCAGTTGGACTATGATGCGCGCCCTGGTTGTGGACAAAGAGGAATGGAAGAGGCATATCATGTTGGACAAATATACTGGTCTTGACCCCCCGGGTGTCAAAGTTCGCGCAGCTCAAGGATTCGATGCAACCGATTTCTTTATTACGGGCTACTGGATCTGGAGCAAGATTCTCGAGAATCTGGCGTCGATCGGATATGATCCAACAAACAGTTACACTGCATCCTACGACTGGCGCCTCTCCTATTCCAACCTTGAGGTTCGGGATCAATATTTCACGCGCCTAAAGCTACATATCGAGATGGCCCATCGCGTTCAAAAGAAGAAGGTTGTGCTGGTTAGTCACAGCATGGGCGGACAAGTCATGTTCTACTTCTTCCACTGGGTGGCATCACCACTTGGAGGAAACGGAGGCGACAGTTGGGTAGATGATCACGTTGACTCCTGGATCAATGTGAGCGGGTGTATGCTCGGTGCGCTAAAGGGGCTCCCCGCTGTACTATCCGGCGAGATGAAGGACACCGCCCAACTGAACGCCTTTGCTGTGTACGGACTCGAGCGCTTCCTCAGCCGCGAAGAACGCACCGAGATCTTCCGCGCCATGCCAGGAATCTCCTCCATGCTCCCCATGGGCGGAGACGCCGTATGGGGAAACTCTACCTGGGCTCCTGACGACCAGCCAGGACAGGAGGTGAGTTTCGGGCCATTCTTGAATTTCAAGGATAACAACATCACGCACCCGGCGCGTAACCTCACTGTCACGGAAAGCATGGAGTTCCTGATGAACACCACAGAGCCGTGGTACCAGGACGCAGTTAAGGGGAGCTACTCGCACGGGGTGGCGCATTCGAAGGCAGAGGTCGACGCGAACGAGAATGACCCGCGGAAGTGGGTGAACCCTCTCGAGACGCGGCTGCCGCTGGCTCCGAACCTGAAGATCTTCTGCTTCTACGGTAAGACACCCCATTTTGGCCCCGCAGCGTTGGATGTTGGTGGCGCGGCGCGGCACGGCGTTCACTTGATGCATTAACTAACGGGCGCGCAACAGGCACGGGCAAGCCGACCGAGCGGTCGTACTTCTACCATGACACTTCTGCGAGCCCTGGGCTCAATGTCACTATTGACACGGCGATCAATGAGGGGAACATTGATCATGGGATTGTGCTCTCCGAGGGCGACGGCACGGTGAACCTCCTATCTATGGGCTACATGTGCAACAAGGGGTGGAAGATGAAGCGGTACAATCCCGCGGGGACAAAGGTCGTCGTCCGCGAGATGGCGCACGAGCCGGACCGGTTCAGCCCGCGCGGTGGCCCCAACACAGGCGACCATGTGGACATCCTGGGGCGCGCGAGTCTGAACGAACTGATCCTGCGCATTGCGGCTGGGGAGGGCGATGACATTGAGGACGAGGTGAATAGCAAGATTATGGAGTACGCGGACAACGTGAAGGTGTGGGACGATTAGGGGGTCTACAGTACTCTACTCGTTGGTGATGGACGGGCAGAAGTGTGCATTCGCCGTGCATGGCGGGGTTGGATGGGAT
>LNAR01000285.1:0-48856 GCA_001630585.1 Pseudogymnoascus sp. BL549 | reverse complement strand
GCTTCCTCCTCCACCACCTTTCTAAAGTCCTCATTCCACAACGCAACCGCCAGCCCCACCACGGAGCTCGGCTCAACAACGACTTTCATCCTCTCTAGCACCAGTCTCAGCGTCGCCTTAATCTGCTCCTCCGTGACACTGTATACGCCCCTCACCAGCTTCGGGTTACTGATAACCTTCCACGGCCATGCCCCGACGGGCGTGCGAAGGCCATCGGCGACGGTGAGGGATTTCACGACCTCGATGCGCGCCCCGGCTGCGAGACCGCGTTTACAGTCGTCCGCGCCCTCAAACTCGGGTTCAGCACCAAAAACCACAATCCCCGTTCCCTCCGCACTCAGCGCCGTGCCACTCAGTAGTCCCCCCCCTCCACACGGGGTAATAATCCCATTCAACCCCCCCTCTCCCCTCCCCCCCGCCTTCTGCGCCTCAACAACCTGCTCCTGCAACTCCAGCCCCGCGGTCCCCTGCCCGATCATCACATGTGGGTGGTCGTAGGGCGGGATCAGGGTGGCGCCGGTGTCTGCGATGACGTCCGCGACGACGGCTTCGCGCTCGGGGGTGGTGGAGCCGCTGAAGAGGACGCGGGCGCCGTAGGATTGGGTCGCGGCGATTTTGGCGGGGGTGCTGATGCGTGGCATTACGATGTGGGCGGGGATTTTGAGGGTTGCGGAGGCGAGGGAGACGGCTTGGGCGTGGTTGCCTGTGATAGGGGTTGGGTTAGCTGCTTGCTCTCCATGCCAAATGATCCCCCCACCAGACTGTGTAAGGAGAAGAAGGACTCACCACTACTATGCGTAACCACCCCCCTCTCCCTTCCCCCTCCCTCTTCCCACCCTTCACTCTCCACCAACCTGAGCAGTGAATGAAACGCCCCGCGCGCCTTGAACGCGCCCACCTTCTGGAAATTCTCGCACTTGATCCAGAATCTGATCTTCGGGTTCGCGGGCGGCTGGCCGGCCCAGGGCGTGCCCTCGAGCTCGGCGGCGGTGCGGGGGGTAGAGGCGAGCGATGAGAGGTAGGTTGAGGTTTGGACGGGGGTCCGGTGGATGTAGGGAGCGATTAGGGTGTGGGCGGCGAGGACGGAGGGGCGGGCGAGGGGGAGGGAGTTGGGGTCTGCCATTGTGGTGGCTGTGGTGGTGGGGAAGCTGGTGGGGGTAGTAGTGTAGTATGAGTGAGTGTATGGGCGCTTGGGGTATATTGGATATAGATATGAGAGTTAAAGAAAGAGAGGGTAGGGGATTATTTATGAGCGTGAGGGTTAATGATATATTTTACAAAAGATGTGGAGGGGTATGCGGGGTAAGCATATCTAACGTCCGTGTCAAGGCCAATGCATACTAAAAGCACGCGTCTTTACGCCCTGAAACCCACAATTACCTTCCTCTTCGAGGCACATATAGAGCTCTGTCATTCGTATGCCGTATAACTACCATACTTATAGCTGGGGTTACCCCTCATGGAATTTATCTTACCACACAGTTACTCCGCACCATGGTTCGCCAATCACCCAACCCTGATTGCACTGCACGATAACGGCGAGAGGGCCTCGGCGAGCCCGTCAACCCAACCCCACATTTTTTTCTCTTGCGAAATCCGCACTGACTGGGTCGCCGAACACCGAGCCGTAAAACTGGATATGGGAGCAACGCCGAACAACCGGGGCGGAGGGTAGGGTGTGGATGTGTCTGGCAGCTGATTGCGGAGGGCCGGTTACGGAGGAATGTGTCATATTAAGCTTGCTACGTCCAGAGATAGAAAGTCAATTGGAGTTTTGAGTTTACGTTCAAAAGAGTCATCAGGAAAGAGATATGTTTAGGTAATTCTTTTTTTAATGGAGTAAGCAACTTTTTGCATTTCAGGCGTCATATCCGATGATATAGAACCGAGTTATAGTACAAACATGCGCCGTTACGAAAATAAATTCCCCCATCAACAACAGATCCTGCCAGTCACACCAACCAACCACCAACCGCCGACCCAATCAAACCATTTACTTCTGGTTCTCTGGGCGGAGGGAGCGGACGGCCTTTCCGGCCCTCCAGATCTCGAGATCGCGGATCTCCTGCATCTCAGCCTCGTACTTCTCTCTGTAGTCTGGCTGGGAGTTGTAGTCGAGGGAGCGCTGGGTCTCCTTGCCGGTCTTGACGGAGTCGTACAGGTCGTTGAAGACGGGCTTGAGGGCGTCCTTGAACTTGGAGCTCCAGTCGATGGCACCGCGGCGGGCGGTGGTCGAGCAGGCCTCGTACATCCAGTCCATGCCGTTGGCACCGATGAGGGGGTAGAGCGACTGGGTCGCCTCCTCGACGGTCTCGTTGAAGGCCTCAGATGGGGAGTGGCCCTGCTCACGGAGAACCTCGTACTGGGCGAGGAACATACCGTGGATGCCGCCCATGAGGCAGCCTCTCTCACCGTAAAGGTCAGAGTAGACCTCCTTCTCAAAGGTGGTCAGGTACATGTATCCGGCACCGACGGCGACACCGAGGGCAGTGGACTTCTCGAGAGCCTTGCCAGTGACGTCCTGGTAGACGGCGATGGAGGCGTTGATGCCACGGCCCTCACGGAAAAGGGTGCGGACGGTGCGGCCGGATCCCTTGGGGGCGACGAGGATGACATCGACATCAGTTGGCACATCGACCTTGGTGAGCTCCTTGAACACGGGGGAGAATCCGTGAGAGAAGTAAAGAGTCTATCGAGTGTTAGTAGTTTGTACTCGGGCATTGGAGATGCATTGAATGTACCTTTCCCTTGGTGATTTGCGGCTTGATGTGTGGCCAGGTCTCGGACTGGGCAGCATCGGAGAGGAGGTTCATGATGATGGTACCGCGGGAGATAGCCTCATCGATGCCGAAGAGGTTCTTGCCCTCAACCCATCCATCCTGCTCAGCCTCCTTCCACGACTGTCCACCCTTGCGGACACCGACAATGACGTTAAGGCCCTGATCTCTGGCATTGAGACCCTGACCGTGTCCTTGCGAACCTGGAAGAATTGGTTAGCAGGCGTCATGATAGCGATGGACCGAGCTCAACATACCATATCCGATCATAGCGAGGGTGTCATCCTTGAAGTACTCCTACGAAGTCGTAAGCCGAGGTCAGACGAAAACCCAAAAAGGCGGTGGGTTCACCAATTGGGCCGTTCATCGTCGGGGTTAGGGACTTACCAGGAGCTTCTCACGAGGCCAGTCGGAGCGCTCATAGACCTGCTCTTTGTCGCCAGCAAAGTCAACAGTCTTCACACCACGGAACTGCTGGACCGGAGCTGCAGCTCTGGCGACAGCCGGTCTGGTAGCGGCATTGACAGCGGACACAAAGGTACGCTTGGCCACTGGCGCAGAGAATTGGCGTGCCAATTGGGAGCGGGCAGCTCTTGAGAGAGTTCGTGATGCCATTTGTGTGTTGTGGTTCAATGGCTAAGAAAGATGGGGGGGATTGTTGATTCTTATAATAGTGAGTCAAGGTCTGTGGGGGGATACGTAGCTCGAGTATTGAATTTTTGAGGCCGATCTCGCTTCCCCGACGCCCCATAGCTCATGCGCGCTAGTTCGGCATAGTCACGTGTTATGGGGTTGTTGCTGCACGGAGAAATATAGCGACTCCACAACACTCGCCTATTACGGCGCCGCTATTTCACACCGTGTGGGTGGTTCTTGATGGGTTTGATGACCATGGGGACTCATCNCCATAGCTCATGCGCGCTAGTTCGGCATAGTCACGTGTTATGGGGTTGTTGCTGCACGGAGAAATATAGCGACTCCACAACACTCGCCTATTACGGCGCCGCTATTTCACACCGTGTGGGTGGTTCTTGATGGGTTTGATGACCATGGGGACTCATCAATTGGCCGGGTGGTGTAGTTGGTTATCACGTTTCGTTAACATTTCAAATGTGCCGAAAAGGTCCTGGGATCGAACCCCAGCCTGGTCATTATTTTTTGCCGTTTTCGGCGACTCAGAGTTGATATAAACTTAATCCTGAGAGCCGCCGCTAATTTTGCCGCCGAAAAGTCGGAGGTAGAGACCTTGCATAAAGCTTACTAGGAGGATCAGGGCAGCTTACAGTCACCGTTATCGCTCGGAGTGGATTACAGCAACTGTAGGTGATGTAGAGCCGATGGATGACTCAGGAACTATGAGAGCTGTCTAGTTACAATAAATTAAATGAGGATCCTGAGTGACTCAGGAGATATGAGGGCTACTAGGTCAGCCAGTCACTCACAACAAAACTAGGGGGAGTGGTTCAGTCGGATTTGCGGCTGTTCAAAGTGACTCCTTTTAGATGCCATGAGTATACCACAACTTGTTCTCGTGAAACAAAACCACCAAGTGTAGTATATATATATCATTACATTCTGTCTGTCTATTCTCCCGGTCTTGCTCCTTCTGTTTCCACTGTATTTCGCTTTTGGTATTTTTATTATATTTGTAGCGTACTATGATTTATTATTTTCCATAATTATATTAAATTGATCGAAATATTAAAACTAAATCCTCACCAAAACCAATTTCCCACCAAAACGAATTCTCACCGTCGTAAATCCTCACTATGGTAGATTCCCACCGTTGTAAATTCCCGCCGCCTTAAATCCATACATCATACTCGGCGGGAGGTCTAAACACTTGAAACTGTCGGTCTCGTCAAGCATACCTTCACTCACCCTCAGCCACCGGTGGTCACCGAGTCTGGCCCATTGAACAGCATCCGTGTAATTATTCGCTGACCGACCCCTCCTTCCTCACTTAAATCACAATATTCTGACATTCCTGCCCTGCTACTGTAGATCCATGGTAGAAATCGGAAAGCTTGGGACAGCTCCACGGTTTATCCCAAGCGGTCCGGACCCTTCCCCAGATCTCCAGGCGGCACCATCACAATCCACTCCCTCCTCACGGGTCTCGCCTCACCACAGGTCACACAGAAAAGACACAGCAACTTGTCTTGAGAGAATGAATTTCGGTGCCGAATATAGTAATAATATATGGGCCTTCCTCTACAAATGCGACGACCGGAGCCAACGCAGTAAACTCCCAGAGCCCGCTGTGCTAAAACGCCTCATATGCCCAAAAGGTATCCCCGTGCCTCCATCCGCTCTATGTTTGTGGTCTACTTCATAACCTTCTCAAAAGGCACTCCCCGCACAGGGCCGCCGCCCATAGATGTCTTGACGTTCCTCTTGAATCCCTCGCGGTTCGACCGTAGGTCTTCGGCTGCGTCTTTGTTTAGAGGGTCGGAGGCGTTGGGTTCGAGGAATAAGAACTGCAGGCACATGTTAGAGTAATGCTGACGGACCTGCGCGGAACCACAAACCTGTAATCCAACAATAACCGCATTGAGGTTCAGCACCGGCTTCCAGTCCTCTCGTAAGATGTTGAGGCACACATTGCCTTCGAGATCGATATTGGGATGGTATATCTTCTGTGTACACTTCACCTTCGGCGGATCGTGGGGAAAGTTCTGGTTGATAGCGAACGAGAAGTGAAAGCGCCCTCCCTTGTACATGCCCTCATCCGGGTCGATCGTCAGGGTAAAGTTGAGGATGTCGTCAGGGTCGGGGAACTCGGTGCGCCATGTTCTGCTCGGCTCAAGCTCTTCGAGATCTAGCTGGCTTGATTAGACACGCGTCCTCCCTTGGAGGGGTGGGGGGCGGTGGGGACTGACCTTTCTGGACGCGCAGTTGGGCGGCTGTGACCTTCTTCTTCTTCGTACCGTTGGCGTTGGCAGCTGCTTGCTCCTTCGCTTTCTGCGTAGGGGCGTTAGAATGGTACACCCGGGGCTATCGCGGGCCAGCGGTGGAATGTGCATACCATAGACCAGATTTTCAGCATGGTGGCGGTATACCAAGACTAGGGGACTGCGGGACGGTATTCCAGGTGCTGTTCTGGTTGCCTGGCGTCCCTCTCCGACGGCGTGCAGAGGGCGATGAACAGCTAGCCCTTACTTGTGACGGGGCGAGTTGGGCTATATAGTAAAGGGTAGTGGAGTGCTATGTAGCAACGGGGAGTGAGTTTTGGAGGTTGGGCGTGGGAGAATGAGGGGGTGACTTCGTTTTGTTATCGGAACATTGGCGATCTCGAGTATCGTGGTGATAGTGATCACGTGACGTCATATTTGGCAGGCAGCGATCTTGATCAAGCCATACCTTTTTCTTTTGAAGACGTGCCAGGAACATTCGGCTGACAGGCATAAATTTGTTTGCGGTCGCTCTAACCGAACCGGTGGCCGGGTGGCCTAATATCCAGTTGTATCAGCCACCAACGGCGGTCGATATCAGCCATATATCAGTTGGACAGCATCAGTACTGTAAAGTTGGCGTTATATGCAGCCATCGTACGGCATGCAGCAAGTGCAGACTATGGATTCCATATATGATGAAAATCCGCAATTTCACCTTTGTGACCCTTATATTGCCCCGTTATACGACTGTCGCGAGACCAGCGACGATCGGTGGGCATCTGTCATACATACGAGTAAGATACTTCAGAAATGGGTGATGGGTAAGTACTAAGGCTCCGAAAAACGGGAAGTGAAGAAGAATGTGATATCTAAAAGAGACAGTAAACTTTTACAATCCCCTTCCTGTTCACCTGTCCACGCGTATAGTACGTGTAATTGTGATATGATGCTTTGTCTCGGCGTCACCCAAAGTCTAGAATTAAAGCAGATGGGTTTGCCGCTCCATAGCTTGGTACAGTATAAAATAGCATGTACTGGAGACAACATTAACGGCAGCGTTCGCGGTTGGGTTAGGGGTACCGAAGACAAATTTTGCAGACGGGTACGGGATCTCGCAAAGGGGGAACAGAATGTCTATTAATACCTCACCCCTGTCTGCCAGCTAAGGAATCTTACTCTTTGTTGTACGTCCGACCCATTTCTTTGTTCAATACGAAGAGTACTAAATACTTTTTGTCGATGATCTACTGTCAGCGTATGCTTTGTATATAGTACTTCATTAAAAAAACGCTTCCCTTTGAACAGGGCGGTCGGCAAAGGGCAAAAGGGGTTTCCTGCTTATGTGCTAGCATACCAGCCACTGCACGGCTTATGGTCAGAATCTGATCTGTTGTTTATATACTGAAATTGAAATGTCAAAGTCGACGAGAATAAAGAGAGCTCAGGAGTAGGGTTGACGAGCTGGAACTTGCTCTCACAGAATCTGGGGGGACAAAAATTAAATATTCCCAATGCCCACATAAAGTTAGGATAAACCTGAAAATAGAGTACCATACTTTGGCTGTACCTTCTTTGTCTCCGGCAATGCTAGGGTAGCGCTGATGGTGAGGCTGTGTGGAGTGTGGCACACTTCGCAATCCAAGGATTCTGTTCCCCATCTTTTCTTGGCGGGATTTTGGGAGCAACTGAGCGCCACAAGTTGAAAGTGCTAATCACAGAGCACCACTGTGAAACATTTCTTCTGCTTCAAGACTTCTGACCAAAACCTCACGCGCAGTCGTCTGCAAAGAAACCTGTTTTCACCCCTTTTTATCCTCACCCCCCCAGAGGCCATCTTCATTGTGCCCTTCTTGTCTCTCGCTATCGCTCTACCCTCAGACAAATCCTCCGAAACCCGAAACAACTTTTGTTCGACTTGGAAAAGGATACGCGTCCTGCTCTGGAGGCTACACAGATATCTCTGGACCCATCGATTTCTCAATAATTTGATGGTTTAAACACAATATACGCGTCGCCTCCATCAATACCACAAAAATGGAAGGTCGTTACAATCCAGGGGCACCTCTTCGTGAGGTGGACCCTTCGGATCCAGCTGTATGTGTGAACCCTTCAGCCTGGTTTGCCAACTATCGTCAAATGCTAACAGCTGGCAGTATAACCAACCTAGACCAGACCCTCGCGACGAATCCGAACTGGGCCTGCTTTCTCCCAGCGGTGTGCATTCGTATAGCTCCCCATTTGATGGCAACAACCAATCGAACCTGGACATTCAGAGGCCCGTCTCGACGGCCTACAGCTTGACGGAGTCGTACGCAGTGCCAGGGCAGCAGAACCCACAACACGCGACAGAGTATTCGAGCGGCTCATCCTTCCAGCAAGGAATCGAACTCGAGGACATTCCTTTCGGAGGCTCAAACCGTGCCCCGTCGCCATCACGAACGATCGACTCGGAAGATGCCTGGAGAAAGCGTCAGGCTCCTGGCGGTGGAGGTCTTAAGCGTTACCCTACAAGAAAGGTGAAGCTTATTCAGGGCTCGGTCCTCAGTATCGACTACCCAGTCCCCAGTGCCATCAAGAACTCGATCGAGAAGAAATACACCGGGGATGTCGAGGCTGGGAACGAGGAATTCACCCACATGCGCTACACTGCGGCTACGTGCGATCCTAACGATTTCACAATGAGGAACGGTTACAATTTGAGACCTGCGATGTACAACAGGCACACCGAACTCTTGATTGCGATTACATACTACAACGAAGACAAGGCGCTGCTCTCGCGCACGCTGCACGGTGTCATGCAGAACATCAACGACATTGTTCGCCTCAAGAAGACTGAGTTCTGGAACAAAGGAGGACAGGCATGGCAAAAAATTGTTGTCTGCTTGGTCTTCGATGGTTTCGATGCTTGCGACAAGGAGGTTCTCGACGTCCTGGCCACTGTTGGTGTCTTCCAAGAAGGTGTCATGAAGAAGGATATCGATGGAAAGGAGACAGTCGCCCATATCTTTGAGTACACCACGCAGATTTCGGTCACTGCCAACCAGCAGCTTGTGCGCCCTCAAGAGGGTGCGGCAAACAACCTGCCACCCGTGCAGATGATGTTCTGTCTGAAGCAGAAGAACAGCAAGAAGATCAACTCCCATCGTTGGTTGTTCAACGCTTTCGGGCGTATTCTGAACCCAGAGGTCTGCATTCTGCTGGATGCGGGTACCAAGCCTGGCAGCAAGTCCCTCCTGTCGCTATGGGAAGGTTTCTTCAACGACAAGGATCTCGGAGGAGCTTGTGGTGAAATTCACGCTATGTTGGGTAAGGGCGGGAAGAACCTGATCAACCCTCTTGTTGCAGCCCAGAACTTCGAGTACAAGATCAGTAACATTCTCGACAAGCCGCTTGAGAGTTCTTTCGGATACGTCAGTGTGTTGCCCGGTGCCTTCTCAGCATATCGCTACCGTGCTATCATTGGTCGTCCGCTTGAGCAGTACTTCCACGGTGATCACACGCTGTCTGCGATTCTCGGAAAGAAGGGTATCGAGGGCATGAACATTTTCAAGAAGAACATGTTCTTGGCCGAGGATCGTATTCTTTGCTTCGAGTTGGTCGCCAAGGCCGGTTCGAAGTGGCATTTGACCTACATCAAGGCGGCAAAGGGTGAGACGGATGTTCCCGAAGGTGCCCCTGAGTTCATCGGTCAGCGTAGAAGATGGCTTAACGGTTCATTCGCTGCCAGTGTCTACTCCGTCATGCATTTCGGTAGGATGTACAAGAGTGGCCACAATTTGGTCCGCATGTTCTTCTTCCACATCCAGCTTCTTTACAACATCTTCACGGTTATTCTCACCTGGTTCTCGCTCGCCTCTTACTGGCTTACAACGACTGTCATCATGGATCTTGTCGGTCTCCCAGAGCCTGCTTCGGGCACAGGAGCCGAGCACCACGGCTGGCCTTTCGGAGATGTTGCGACCCCAATCATCAACACGATTCTGAAGTACCTCTACCTCGGATGCCTGGTCATGCAATTCGTTTTGGCCCTCGGAAATAGGCCAAAGGGATCCCGTTACACCTACATTACGTCGTTCATGATCTTCTCCTTCATTCAGCTGTATATCATTACACTGTCTATGTTCCTGGTTGTACGCGCGTTCGTTGGATCAAACGTGGACAAAACCGCGATCTTCACAACCAACATCTTCTCGTCAAACAGCTCCGGTATCATTCTCATCGCGCTTGCGGCTACTTTTGGATTGTACTTTGTCGCCTCGTTCCTCTACCTGGACCCATGGCACATGTTCCATTCATTCCCTCAATACCTGCTTGTTGCATCCTCTTACATCAACATCCTCAACGTCTACTCCTACAGCAACTGGCACGATGTGTCTTGGGGAACCAAGGGATCCGACAAGGTCGATGCTTTGCCATCTGCACAGACCACCAAGGTTGAGGGCAAGGCAGCTGTCATTGAGGAAGTCGACAAGCCACAAGAGGATATTGATAGCCAGTTTGAGGCAACTGTCAAGCGTGCCCTTAAGGAGTACAAGGCACCAAAGGAGGACGAGACCAAGTCTTTGGAGGATTCCTACAAGTCTTTCAGAACCACCCTTGTGGCTTTCTGGATTTTCTCCAACGCCATTCTTGCCGTTGTCATTACTAGCGACAACTTTGACTCGTTCGGATTCGGGGTAAGTTAACAAAACATCCACATTCTCGAGCATTAACTAACAATATCACAGAACAAAGCATCTGCCCGCACAGCAAAGTTCTTCCAGGCCCTGCTTATCGCAACGGCTTGCTTGTCTCTCGTCCGCTTCATCGGATGTCTGTGGTTCCTGGGTAAGTCTGGGATCATGCGCTGCTTCAGGAGGCGCTGAAAAGGGCGTATTACGCTCGCGAGTATGTCTCGTCAACATATAATGACCGGCGTTTTTTGTTTGGGAAATGTTGCACTTGTATAAAAGAATCATTTTGCTTTTTTGTGAGACATTAGAATAATGCAATACTTTTGAGATCTGTACACTTTTCGCGTCCCCTTCGCATTGGCTACTTGAGTGAGCATGAGTAAAATTAATTTAACCAGGGAGCGATTCAGCAATTGTGATTCACATTACCGTCTGAGCAACCCGCAACTCAATCGGACAGATTGATTGTCTGAGTGAATATGTGGATACAGCAACACAACTTAAAAGAAATAAGAAATGGCCAGACCTCTGCCAAAATAATTTGAGCCCACCGAGCAGCGGCAGTCAAGCGGATCTGTGGAGATGGCAGTGGGTGGAGAGAGATGTTTCTGAAACGTGGGCGAGAGCGAACGCCGCGGTATGGCCTTAACAGTGGGTCGTGATCGGAGACGCGATGTTTCAGCGGCCATCCTTCCTAGAAGCACGCCAGCGAACATCCAAAACGCCACTGCCACTCCCTGCCGCTACCGACGCGCTATTTCGCGACGGTTGCTGCGCATCACTTCTCGAGGAGAAGGGATTTGCGGTCGTGGAAGGAGGCTGGGAAGCAGGTAGGTATTTGATGATACGCGCGCATTGTTGATCGATTGATCGTGGTTGGTGGATTGGTTATCTGCATAAGAGCTTGTGTCTGTCGGTGGTGTCGATGGATGATCCCTCGGTCGATGCTGACAGCCATGTGTCTGCTCATGATATGATTATCCGATCATATGCGAATTATGCGATCCCCGTATACTCGCTCGTATAGAGTAGTTCTAATATTACACCGTAGTAATGTTAATATGGTCTGCAAATCATTTGTTCTGGCCGTTCGTCAATGCGCGTGGGGAGTAGCTATAATGGACCATAGGAGACGCCAAAAAAGCAAAAAGCCCACAAAGGTACATGCCTTACGACGCGTTTTCCCACCAAAAACCAGGAACCCTCGAATCACAGCAGCGGAACCCAGGAACACGAAGGGCACACTGGGGGTCCACGGCTAATTGGCCTAGACTGATTTCGGCCTAATGCGCTATCCCCCACCCCCCCTTGTCATTTCCCGACCATTCAGCCATGGCTTCCATGCCGCCCACCCTTCGACGGCAGACCCGCCCGTCGTCCCTCCCTCGCATCTCATCTCACCTGCCTGCCTCGTCCGTCCCTCCATCCTCACTTCCCCATCTCCATCTCCATCCTCAATCTCCTTCTTTAACTTCATACCCCATCCCGTGTTTACTGTTCAGGGTCTCTCGTTCCCCTTTCTTCCCAATCCACGATTCCGCCTGAAGTGTCCTGATTTTCACCGACTTTTCTGGTCCCCAACGCTACTGCGAAACCCCGACCCTTCGATCGATCTCCGCACTTATCCTTGGCCTCACCTGCCGCGCTTGAACAAACATCTCGTCACCGATCGGACCTTTCATAACCAGCGAGTCGAATTGATCGACTGGGCTCGATGTTTGGGGAGAGATATTTGCAACTATAAACCGGTCTTCTCAACAACTCGAGATACCATCACATTCGCTCACCATTTATCAACGTTTACACCCATCTATTTACGATTTGCAATCGACTGTTCCACTTCAAATTCAAATATCATTAGACGCCCCTAGGCACAACACGTCAAAGCTCACACGAATTAAGCAACAAGGTTCCACAAGCTGTCAGCAGGTGTTCGGAAGCATAGACTCGTTCGGCTGTGCCACGTCAACTTCAGGACCAGAACGCTGTACAGCAGCGACCTCAATTTGTGAGGCGACTTCGGGCTGTGCTCAAGTCGTTTGCGTTACTACCAGAGACTTTTCTCTCTGAATACACGGGGCCTCTTCCCATCTCATCCATATACTATCCATAAACCGTTCAAATGGGGGTCTTAAGCGGCGATAGTAAGTTTACAGCCCAACCAGCCTGCCTCTCTTCCGATTCTAACCTTTGCCAGTATCGAGGGGTCTGTTTGCCCGTGATTGTGTCCCCTGCCCTCCGACGACTCCTCCTTGTCCATCCTGCCCGACGGGTTCGAAATGTTCGATATCAGTTCAAACTTGCGACACTTGCCAATCGACATCCTGCATCATAGATCCAACAGCAGTCACCCCAACAAACCCAGATACACCAAAAGTTGATGACGGCGGTTCCGGTCCCAATGCCGGTGCCATCGCGGGAGGGGTGATCGGAGGTCTTGCAGCGACTGCTATTATTGTGTATTTTGCGTGGAGATTCTTTGTCAAGAACAAGAGAGCTCAATATGAGGCGGATTATGCCGAGCAATATACCAACCAGCCAACGGATTCGGAGAAGGATTTCGCATCAAGGCGGGACGCGCGTGCGTCTACTCATACTGTCGGCTCTATCGCTTCTACCGTGCTTACCAGAGCCTCGAACATTATCCAGATTGCGTATATTCCAGGTGTAACGAACAGATCGGCGCCCTCGACGCCCGGTCTCCTCGTCCCGCCAGTGCCACCGATCCCTATCGCCCTCTCGAGCGCAAGCACCCCAAGCTACGAGGACGAACACTTCTTCATGCCTGGCGACCTCCGCGACTCCACATACTCTGCCATGACTGACCGAACCTCATACGCACCACGATCCAGTGTCGCTTCGACCATCTACGGCAAGAACGCCGTAGTCTCGCCGCTGCCCGCCCAGACTGTCATGAGAGGAAAGGCAGCTGTGATCAGTGTCAGGTCGAACGGAGGCCACTCCCCAGGCGATTTAACACCACCGGTTCCAAGCGTGGATTACAACCGATATAAAGACAACAACATGCAACCTCCACCTAGCCCAGCATTCAGCGTCGGCTCCACCTTCCTCAACAGCACCAGCGCCAGCGCGGCTACAGCCACACAGATAAAGCCTACAATGGTCAAGGTCACCACCGGAAAGGCCAAGAAGCCCAAATCCACAATTGAGGAATCGAGCGAGGGCGAGGCGCAAGCAACTGAAGCTAGCCGCGAATCTGCAGCTATTACCGTGATCGATGACACGCCGACTGTTGAGCAGGGGCCTTTCAGCGATCCATCGCCTGCTGCTGCTGAATCGCCGAAGCCGAAGGGTCACGCAAAGAAGGGTAGCTTAAGCGCAGTCATCGAGGAGGCTCAAACAAAGAAGGCCCAGAACGAGGCGCTTGCCAAAGAGGAGGCCAAGAAGAAGGATGAGACACCGTTTGGCGACGAGCACGCAACTGATTAAATCCCATTTAACACCAATACCAAAGGCTCTGCGTCGAGCACAATTTTTCTATGTATATATTTGGAAGGGCGTTTGGAGGAATTTGAATGGCGAAATCGGGACGACACACTTAGTCTCCACGACATGACGGGCTCTTTTTTTTTATTTGGCCGGAAAACTCCTTTTTGTTTAAGATGGATGGATTTTTGAAGGATACTTTTTTGTCTTGGCCGCGAGGGGTTCTGGCTGGGATGATGGAATGTTTCTTGAGACGAGATTGTTTGCAGGTGCCAAATAGCTTTATTCACACAACTGCAAAGGGCCAGACGGGCGATTTAACGACTTCAAATACAGCTTTTTCAAGCGCTTTTCATGCATTACGCTGTCATTGGCTTGCCACCCCTCCCCCTCATGGTGCTGTGATTTTTAGCAATGGTCGCGCGGATGTTTAAAAACGATGGCTTGAGGCTAGAACGAAAAGCCTTATCTCTCCCAACCACCAATATCCATCCATCCTTGCCCAAGTAACCCAAAAAAGAACGCTCGAGCACGGGCTCGCACGCACTCTACTCCGGCGATGATGTGCATCGCTTCCCTCGCTCATCGGCGAGAGGGGGGCCACCCCTCGCCGATCCCTCGCCGCTGATCGAGCCCAGACGTCGAGATTTTATACAATGATGTGTCATGTACCCCTCTCGCTTGACATTGACAATTCTTCGGCCGTCTCGTTTGATGGTGGGTATGTATATTGTTAAGTTGGTTTTTGTGAGAGGAGCCCGCCAGGAGCCCGTCGTGGGCGCCACGGGGGGGGAGGGTCCACTGTTACACTACAGCTACAGCTACAGCTTGCTCCATTTCCAGCCATTTCAAGCTTGCTTGCTTGATTGATTGCTCTGGTTTTGTTTGTTTCTGTTCCTGTATCGTTGCGTGGTGGCCCGTTAACGGCATCCACCAATCCACCACCAGAGCCCATCCATCCACCCAGCGCATCACGACCACACACACAGCACGCACGGCGGTGGGTGGGGTTTGTGTGTGTGGTGTGTTTTTGGTGTGGGAAGAGTTAAAACCCTTGCTTACCTAAGGTTCCGTGTGCCGCTTCGGTAACTAGAGTGCTGACGAGGACGGACGGGACTGCTGTCATAGTGACAGTTTCGTGGAGAAGTGCATATTGCGTGTGGTGCTTGGTGTTTAACGGTGATTTGTGTTTTTTCTCTCTCATGGTCGTGTACCTTTTTGGGGGCAGGAATTTGTTACGATGTGTTTCGTTTTCTATATTTCCGTACTGGCTATTCGCCGTGTACTGCACGCTCTGTACTGTACTGTACTGTAAATCTCTCGGTGGATATCGTAGAGCAATGCAAGCAAGATGGGTTGAGTAGGGATCGACTAGTTTTTCTTGCAAAAACGATAACTTACATACTCTAGAGTGCGAGAAGTGGTCGCGTACCTTTTGCTGTATCTTTGTGCTGGATACGTATGTTGCTTTGTGGTGTATTTGCACAGTGCTGTGCTGTGCTGTGCTGTGCATACTGGATGTACTGTGGTGCTCCGACTGCACACACTTGCCGTGTGTGCTGTGCTGTACTGTACTTGCTTGTATTGTATTATTGTATTGCATTGTATTTTGTGCAATTAATTATTGCGCTGTTCTCTACTGTTACTCGTGCTACTGATACTCCCTATAATATAGTATAGTATAATACTATAATAGTACTATAGTACTCAAAATACTGAACCTCCTTTCTCTAAAATAAATGCCCAATAATTCCCTCCATTTTCCCAATATTTCCGTTATTTCCCTCGCCTCGGGGATCTGATTGATGATTATCGAGCGATTGCTGCTAGACTATACCACTATAACCACCTAACCCACCAAAAACTCCGTCCGAGCTTCCTGAACGCACTACTGCTGCATTGCTCTTATCCCATCACCCCCAAAGCTACTACTGCGACTAAACTGCGAACTACACCTGAATTCTACTTCCTTCCTTCCGTCACTCTTCCCTGACTTTCCCCTTCCTGCACGAGACCGCATTGGAAACACGCACTGTTGTAGAAGCGTGGCCCATCTCTATCTCTCCTCAGACATTCATAGCGCCCCCCAGGCAAAAGCAAGCAGCAGCAAGCAGCCCGTGCAAAACCTGTCTCCTGTCTCTTGCCCCACCATTACTCGTCCTTGAACGAAGCTCGTCCCGCACGATAAACTTCCCCACAGTCGAGAGATACATGAACATCTAGCGAAAGCAGCATTGCAGAACAACATCCCTCTACACGATGTCGGGAAAGATGATTCTGTACAAGCTGGTGGTGCTTGGGGATGGTGGTGTTGGCAAGGTCCGTCGCTCGCGACCTCTCCTCCGCCCCTGGGACACGAAAGCTCACACACAGCTCTAGACCGCTTTAACGATACAGCTATGCCTCCAGCATTTCGTCGAGACGTGAGTAGCTCTCCTCCCGAAGCTCCAGCTGCCATGGCTAATTTCAATTCTCCAGCTACGACCCGACAATTGAGGACTCCTATCGCAAACAAGTCGTCATAGATGGCCAGTCCTGCATGCTCGAAGTCCTTGACACAGCCGGCCAGGAGGAATACACCGCCCTACGAGACCAGTGGATCCGCGACGGCGAAGGCTTCGTCCTCGTCTACTCCATCTCCTCCCGCTCCTCATTCACCCGTATCCAGCGCTTCCACCACCAAATCCAGCGCGTTAAGGAAGCCTCTCCGCCCTCATACCCCGGCTCCTTCGCCGCGCCCTCCGGGCCCCCAGGCGCCGTCCCCATCATGCTCGTAGGCAACAAAGCAGACCGCGTGACGGAGCGCGAAGTCTCGACGCAGGAGGGCCACGCGCTCGCCCGCGAGCTGGGCTGCGAGTTCGTCGAGGCCTCGGCAAAGAACTGCATCAACGTCGAGAAGGCCTTCTACGACGTCGTGCGCCTGCTCCGCCGCCAAAGGCAGCAGAGCCTGCGCTCCACGCCGAGCGCGAGGGGGACCGGCTCCACGATCGGCGACGGTATGAACTCGCGCGGCGACAGGCCCCCGAGGAATTTCAGGGACGATAAGCCAAAGGTTAAGAAGTGTGTTATTTTATGAGCGGCCCCTGTTCGTCGTACGACAGGAAGCCGAGCAGGCCCCAAGCTGGGCTGTGCCATGACCTTTATGACTTCTATCCTCTATCCTACATCGATTGCGAGAGCGACTCTGCTCCGAAGCGGCATGGTCCCCCGGAGTGCGTCGTTATTATCATCATCTACATCTACAGAAATCTCCAGTTTCAGCAGGTTACCCCGAATTCGTCTCTTCGCAGACATACGTGTGTAAAACGTATTGTCCGCATCCACATCTGTCACGCACGTCATGTCATCGCATTTGTTCTTGTTCCGCTCTCTCCAAACGGCGAACGGAGTATCAAAAGAGGGTTGGGCTGGGTGGGTGGGGGTGGGTTCAAACGTTGGCGTTTGTGATTCAACGGGAGTCACATTTCAGTCGTGAGAGATGTGTGTTGGGGGGTTCTACAAACTGCAAATATGGCGCGGAGTTTGTCGGCGCAAAGCTCTTACTTTTTTTTAGTGATGAAGGGCTCTCCCGCAGGCAGCACATATATATCAGAAACGAGCACATAGTTATGGGGGGGGTTCTTGTTCGCCGGTCATGTCTTTGGATAGTTTTGAACTTTCTTCAAACTTATGCTTGCCACTTCACGTAGCAGCTTGATTGGAAATTTCACGGATAACTACTACTTAGAAATTATTATAGATATACACAAACACACACACACACACACACTTTGTCCACCTTCTCGCTGTGCGCTTTTGTTGGGGGGACGTTTCTTGGGTGCGTATCTGGGGACTGTGTGTTTGTGTTGTGTGTGGTGGGGAGAGAGCACGGAACGCTATTGAACACTACTGAAGCACTGACTCCAACACACTGATCACTCTACAACACTTGTTGGGGGGGTACATTGTGACATGTGAAACCTAGATCCATCTTGACCTCCTCAGTGGCAGGCGGGCGAGACCCGATGCGGTGCGTCAAGGGCTAGCAGTCGAGGAGGACCCTCCCCACTCCCCTATGATAACGCTGGTTCGTTGCGTGCCCACCGGCGGCGCCATTGGCTTGGTTGGTGGAGGGGTCTCAAATGGGGGGAATTACCGCGGTCGCATCCCGATGTCCGTTGTCTCTGTCTGTGTCTGCTGCTGCCAGCAGGATCGCGGAAGGGGTACGACTAGTATGCAGATGGAGTGTGCCTCCTGCCAGAATATGTTTGGATAGGGACCGTGCATAAATGTTTTTGTATGTATGTGGATGTAGCTGGGTGGCTAGTGTTTATTGTGAAATGTTTCTGCATGGAAAGACTTTTTTTCTAAGAAAAAAGACGCATTCTCTTGGGGGCCTAGAATTTAATGTATACATATCTACTGTAATTTAATATCCTAATGTATCACTGTATCAATATTAATGGTAGGTAGTGGGAAACTGGAGCTATGGTGGGAAATTATATCAGCTCACATTCCCTGGTAGCGACTCTCGAGCACCTCCACTGTAGCTAGCACTGTCGCACTCGTTTCTCCAGTTGTGGAGTGGTGGAGTCGAATTGTTTCCGCGGCCACAGCCGGGGCCCCGCCGGAAGATATCGCCAGCAGGGCGCCATGGTCAACCAGCACAAGCTCCCACTCAACGGGTGGATAAATGCAGGAAAACGGTATGCATACTTACAGTAAGTAGGCAGTAGGGGAGGGGCATGGGTTGTGGATGGGGAAACCTGGAAAACCACCTCGCAACGCCCTTGCCTTCCCTCTCACCCAGATCCCGCAAGCAAGGATGCGGAGAAACGCGCTGTTTCCTTCCCTCCGCACCCACCCTGCAACCGCCGCGGCCACTGTTATGCCATGCACATTGCACATCTGGCTCCCACATACCACGAATACCCGCGTGCCCAACCACGCACTCGCGAGCCCGACAGCGCTGGAGCGGCGGGAGGGCCACGCACGGGGATACCAGGCCATGGCGATGGGACGCTTGGTCGGGACGGGGTGTGTGGACCGGCTGCCCGCGCAACCGGGGCGCGGAAACGGGCAAGACATGGCATGGCAGGGAAGGGGAAGCTGAACGGGGGGAGATCCGCATGGGGCGGTGCAGGTTAGTAAAACATGGTCTTGTTTGCTCCTAGAGTAGGAGGAGCGGTGCAGCTCATTTTTCTTTCTCGCCGTTTGTCGGCGCAGAAGTCTGGGATCGGAAATTCCTGTGTTGGTTGTTATGCTGTGATGCGTATGTGTGTGTGTGCGTTTGCGATACAGCGCAGCCACGCATCGGACAAATATCTATGCGCGCAGCAGCACCCTCCCGTTCCATGGTCGCCATGCAGCCATCGACCCGTAGCGCGTGCTGAGAATCTTCAGAGGCGCTCTTGCTAATTCTCACATCCCGTCTGGGTCTTGTCTCGTCCTCGGAGGCGGGTCGGGGGGAGGACCGAGTGGACGCCGGGCGGTGAGTTTGGTGAAGGGGCTTGTGCGTGCGGCAGCGCCGTCGATCCATCGGCTCTTGCCCGTTCATTATCGGTTGCCAAGGGCGGTGGTTATTGGCTGTGTTTTTGGCTTGGAGAGAGAGGAAGGCATGGTGGGCTGGAGTGAGATGGTGTGGCTAGTGAGGTGCTTCTGGGGTTGTCTCCGGTCTCAGACGGATAGTAGGTCTCACCCCTCTCGTCGCCCCAAGCACCGAGCCGTTAGGTGAGACGAGCAGCTGAGGTTACGCAGAGTAACCTCCAACCACGTCAACTGTGCGTAGGGTAGCATGTGCATGCATCCAAGCAGCAGGTGTGGATACAAAACTCCGTTTCCCCGCGTGAATTAGAGTACCACCGCGTGGACTGTCCAACTCCAACTTCAATGCCTTCCGTGAACCTGCTTCTCACTCTATAGTAATCCCGCAACACCGCACTGAAGCAACAGTACCAACTGAACTCGAGGGCCGGACCGATATTGGCCGCATGCCATGCGTCCCATATGCAATGCGGACAGGCCCGGTCTGCTTGTATTGCAGGGACAAAGACGCATGATTCTCCAATCACGTGGTCTGGTTTCGAGCTTGGATATCAAACCTGCTGTGGGATGCATGGTGCAGCGGTAATATGTCGCTGCAGCTTATTAGCTCGGGCGATTGGTCGTGTGCGGAAAAAGCAATTCAGGATCGAGAAGGCTCGGTGTGGTTCCGAGAGGCGACCAGAGCTGTCATATCACGTGTTTTTATATGTTTGAGGCAGGTGCATGCTGTATTAGAAATACGAGGAAGCTCCGGGGGAAGTCATATCTTTACGGGCCTAGTGTATGTCATGTCGGGCCGTTGGATACGTTGCTTACACGGCCCGATTGCAGACGCGGGATTTTCGGGGAAGTTTTTGTATATTTATTATAAGCACAGAAAATAAAATGGAATGCTGTCTATTTGAAAATGAACACCGAGCACCGAATCCTTTACTCCCTACCAAAAGCAACCCAGAAAACCAATGCGTTTTAAAAGGCGAAGCCACCTTGATGACCACCTTGAACCTATCACAACTCAGTTAATACCCGCAAATTCGCGACGTCAGGAAGGGACCGTACTGTTATCTTCGCCTTGTGAGGCACTGTCGGAGATTCCATTCTCATTGGCGAAGTCCTTCCCAGAAACGGCATTTGATACTAAACGATACTCTCCAGTAGCCGTCAAGTTTGAATTTCCGTTCTCGGTGGTGAAGACCTTCAGAGAAACGGATTCTGGAGAAGAAGTATACTCGCTGGAGGAGGCAAACTTCGAATTTCCGCTCTCACTGCTGGCGACATTCTGAACAAGGGCCCCTGGCGTAAAACCCTGTTCACCAACAATAGCAACTTCCTCCGTGTACTTGCCTTCCTGCAAAAGACGCCTCAGGATCTTACCCGTTGGATTCCGTGGGATCTCGGTAACAAAAATAACTCGATCAAGATGTTTGTATCTCACAAGTCTCTCCTTCATCCACACCTTGAGATCATCCTCAGTGATAGTGCTTCCTGGGCGCCGAATAACAAAGCCACGAGGTATGCCGTCAAATGTATTAGTGGGTTGGATGCCAATCACGGCTGCATCGATGATGTCGTCGTGTAGCAAGAGTACGCCCTCCAACTCCGTGGGACTCACTTGCCAGCCCTTGACTTTGATGATATCTTTCTTGCGGTCAGGGACGTACCACTTGGAGTCCTTGACGTATCCAACATCACCACTCCTGATCCAACCACCTGGAGCAAAGGCCTCAGTTGTGGCCGTGGAGTTGTTATGATATCCCAGCATCGGGAAGGGAGGCTTAATGTAGATTTCGCCAATCTGGCCATCTTCAAGGCAATCATTTCCGTCATCATCCACAACCCTGGAGTTTAGTTAGCCTGTGCATCGTGAAAGGGGACAAAGATGACTTACTTGAGAGTGAACCCCGCAAATGGCCGACCGACACTGTCCGTTTCGTCTTTCTCTGGGTATTGAAATCCACAAACCCAGCCACACTCTGACATGCCGTAGATCTGGTTGATGCGAGCATCTGGACGAAGAACAGCATATAACTTCTCCTGGATGTGATATCCAAGCGCAGCTCCACCGCAGAAAACCTGACGTATTGATGCCAAAGCTAAGCTTGTGCATTTTGGCAGCAAGGGTAAGGAGAGGACCATTGGTGGAACAAAGAGAACCTCGGTAATCTGATATTTCTCAATTGCATCCAACACCCCATTTCCATCGTATCGTGGCATAACGTAGCAAGGAGACCCGCTCTTTACTGGCAGTCCATGCTGCGATGGGGCGGCATAGGCAGGGAATGGAGGAAGACAACTCAGTCTCCTAACCTACAAACAGTCAGTATATTCTCTGCGTACCAAGAAAAGAACTTACTTCGTATGGCAATTTCCTCTCCGTCTGGATCTTGCACTGGTCAATCAAGTATGCATGTGGAACCACCACAGCTTTCGGGAGACCAGACGTGCCAGAACTACTGATGTATGATGCAGGGACGTTCGCCGGGTCGGCAATATCTTCTATAGAAATCTCATCATCGCCGATGAGGTCCCAGAAAAACTTTGTCCCGGACGGCACACTCCCGTGGTTCACATCAAAAATGATAATATTGGATTCGGGGATGCCGACTTCCGCGGCTGCTTCCTTAACCTTGGCCAGTGTCTGAGGATCTGCGATGACGAATTTCGCATTGCAGACACGCAAGTGATGAGCAACCTCAAAGACTGTGTAGGCTGGATTTGCACCTGTAAATACTCCCCCGGCGGCTATTATTCCAAGGTAGGTTGGTGTATAGTATATCTTGGATGGTTAGCTATGGTGCTCTAGAATGAGACATGGCTGAGACACCAACAAAAAACTTACGTCGTTGAGGCTGATCACACAAGTACAGTCGCCTTTCCGAAGGCCAAATTTTTGCAAGCCGGCACCTATTTTAAAAACCAGAGATTTCACCTGGGCAGAAGAGAGACTGCGTTCTGGGTTGTTTGCATCGATATAAATCTGAAAAAGGTAAGTTAGTTTCCATGAGGTAATAGGTGGTGATGATGTGATATTGAACTTACCGGCTTATTGGGATCGTAGTTCAGACCCTCAAAAAGCCACTGGACGTAACTCATAGTGAATATATGTTAAAAAAACGATATTATCGTTCACAGTATTTGGTAGTTAAAAATGGTGGTGGTGTGAAGAATACTAAGAATGTTGGTAAATTTATAGATAACGTGGGGGTATATATATATGTTGTGATGTCAAGTAGTGACGAACTGCAGTGAATGGTTTTTAGCCTATCCTAAACAATGAATGAGTGGGCGAGACTGAATATAAAAATGGAACAAAGAGTGTTGGTTTTAAAAGCTGACCGGCATTGAAGATTGTCCAATCCCTGCGTGTTGGGGACATTCACCAAAGAAGCCCGCCCAAGGGGTGGAAATGTGAATACAGAATTTGATCATAAAGGCCATTTACTCACTTTTGTTAACTCCGAGCTTGGGACTCCCATGAACCTGGTTACATCCCAACATGCTGGTAGGGTGTGGGTGGTAGTTTCGCCGCAAACTCCACACATGTCTTCGATGGAAGGAACCTTTGTTTCACAGCATTGTCCGGTACAGAGAATTGGAAATCAGTCCGTATGAGTACCACCAGTACCACCAACACCCGCGTAAGACATGGCATTGCTTTGTTACCCAACGTTTTCGTTGTCTCAGACGGTTGTAACGCTTCACAACCTAATTCATTTTTTTTCTCCGATGGTCCTGGTATCAACAGGCCTGATTAATTGGTAGAGCTCATTGCCATAGACAAACCTGCCATATAGGGATGGAAACTCTCCACATGGGCCCACGCATGTGACATAACTAGAACCAATATACAATATACAACATACAAAACGGCGAAGCAAGGGAGTGGTCAAGAAAACTGATTTGTAAATTTGTAAGGTTTTCAACATGACATGTCGGTTCTTCCAATAAAATAAATTAACGAGACGCTTCAAATATCCAAAACCGGTATATCCCATCCCGTATGTTTGATAACTCCTAGACTCCGAAATTCCCAAGTTTAATCTCGATCTCCTCATTCTCATTCTCACCCTAGTACCTTCACCATCTCATCTCTCCACTTTGGCCCAAACCGACGCAAGGCCCATACCACTGAGCCGCTCCCCAGTGCCCAGACACCTAGCCCGGTGAATAGCCACCCGTTCCCAATGGAATCTATCAGAGGGCTCGCCACAATACCACCCACACAACTGAATATGTTTCTCACAAAATTATTCAATGCCACCCCATTACTACTCTTCTTCGGCATGAATTCTGTCAGCATGGTCGTGCTGCAACTGAAAATAATCATACTGCCAATGCCAAAAAAGAAGTTCGCTATGGCAGCAATTATCCAATGCTCCCCATAATGTGCGATCCACCCGTACACAACCAGAGCAAGCGGGTACATGGCTGCCGCCATGAAGGCATTCTCACGCATCCGATCTTCAGGGAGGAGAATGAGTCGACCGTCTGCATCATAGCGACCTGCAGCTTTGGCTTCACGGGCCATGATGATATCGGACCAGCGGCCACCAAAGAGGGCAGCACTGACATAGCCTAAAGAGTTGGGAATGTACATGAGGCCAACAATCATGGTACTAAATCCGTACGGTGGCAACGAGAAAGTTTGCTGGAGCGATATGTTGAGAACGTAAAGGCAGCCGAACGTGATTGCCGCATAGTAGACTGTCAGCGCAACAGCAGGAAAACGGAGGTATGTGACAATCATGAGAGGGTCGATGAAACACCGCTTTAAAACGCGGGCGACAGTGACGGTTTGGTCCTTGACTGACTGGCGAGTTGTGATGCGAGATGCAACTGGCATGACAGGGTTTTCAGTAGTTTCCGGACTTCCAGAGGCAAGCTCGGCGATAGGAACAGTCCTCTGGAGCGTCTCTGGAAGACAGAACGTGAGGACAAAAATAAGGATACCACCGTAGATGGCAAGAAACCATTGCGAACTTCGCCAGCCAAATCGCCCTCCAAGAGCTCCGCCGATGATGGGTGCAAGCAGAGGGCCCATGAGAGGACCTAGGTAAAAAATTCCCATTGCTTTGCCTCTCTCCTTTGATTCCCAAATATCCGCGATGGTACCTGCACCAACAGCTTGCACCGAAGCTGCAGCTCCACCAGATAAGAGTCTCATGACGATCAACATACTGATCGAAGTGCTAACCGCTGATAAAATGGCAAATAACGTAAATAGTGTAAATGACACAAGATATATGGTCCGTCTACCTAGTGTCTCGGAAAATGAAGACCACCACAACGGGAATATAGACATGGCAAGCATATATAAAGCAACCGAAAGATTCGTGACCGTGGATGAGGCATTGAGCTCTTCTGACAACTGTGGCAGAGTAGCTACAATAGTCAGCAACAGAGGTTCGAATTATACAGCCTAGAGCCAGGGATTGACTCACGAAAGAGAATAGCGCTACCCATGGGCGCAGCTGCAGCAGCCGCAGCCACGATGAATGTTATAAGCCATTTCGTTTTCCTCGTATATTCCGGCGGATGTGACACTTCGGGAATGAGAGCAAGACGTCCAAGCAACCCCCTCCTCCTCGACCGGGGGATAACAGTCACAGCTTTTGACCGCACCGAAGCCGGCTGGGATTTGGATCGAGTATGCTTTTTGGTTTCTCCAGCCGGGTCTGGGCTTATCGATATAGTCGAGAGCGGAGAAATCGAGTGGCCATCTGAGTCTTTCCCTGTTTTCTCTTCTTTGCTATCGGCAGCACTTTCGCCAATCTGGCTAACTTCTGAGAGGACGCCCAGAGGCAGCTTTTCTACGTCCTGGGTCTCATCGACTTTCCTGCCTAAGCTTGGCTCCTCTACCATAATAACAGCCAGGTATCACCCCAAAGCAATGCCAATGCGGAAGGACTTCTCAAAGGATCCTGCGTGTTAGTCTAGCAGAGGAGAGTTTCTGCAGAGAAAATGTATATACGTAGAGCACATGTATATGGACATGGGCATATGGATATATGTGTTTGTAAATGTCCGTTAAACAGAACGAGGCCGAGAAAATAACATGAGGGAGATTGTTGGGATCAACTATGGCCCAGAGAGCGGGGGGATGGGCCCTTTCATAGCCGCCCGACCTACAACTAAACCCATAAGCCTCTAGGGGCTTCGGTGTAAAAAGCTTGACATATTAGAAGCTAACCTAGGAATTGGCGCCATACGGTACCTAGGTAGTTGTAGGGGCGAGAAATATGTATGGAAGGTGGGATCTCGGGGGATTGAGTTCGGCAGTAACGGCACAGCCAAAAAATAACCGTAGCGACTGGAGGGGGTTGCTTCCGCGAATGATGGGAGGCCGAGGCTCAAAATACGCTAGCGTTAAAGATTGCAATTGTCCCGATACCCAGAGGTTCTTACTATTCCTACTACGCGCACCCCCCCGGCGTACCCCACTACTAATTTATGAGGAAAGTAGCAATGTGTTGGCGAAATTTCGTGACAGCAGATACAACCATCTGCTAGCTGCGTTCAGTTACACTAAGCCATGGACGCTTTGGAGGAAGCCCAGGCGAGGCATCGCAAAGAAAATAAAGACCTCCAGGGCCGCATCACACAAAAAAAGAAGCAGGCCACCAAAAAGACACGAAAGGGTGTCAACGATGAATGCGCAGAGCTTGAACGGCAGCTGAAAGAGAAGCAGGCAGCTGAGCTCGCTGCACTGCGCGGAGATACGCAGGAAGATGTGGCAGATGTAGAATCGGAGTCCGAGAGTGATGCGAGCGCTGCACCTACCCAGGACGAGACCCTCGCCGCGAATCTCCAGAAAACTTCCATTTCCGACCCCGCACCGTCCGAAGATGCCCCCCAGCCCAAACGCAACCGCCAGAAGGAGCGTCTAGCCCGCCGCGCCGCAGAACAAGAGGCAGAGGCCATCAAAGCTGAAGAGGAAGCTGCAAAACTCCCGAACTGGAAGCGCCAGGAACGGACCGCCATGTTGAAGGCGTTCAAAACCCACAAACTGGACGAGAAAGAGATCAGACCAGATGGCCACTGTCTATTCTCGTCGATTGCGGATCAACTCGACCAAGCAGGCATAGACCTCAGGACAACAAACGAGGCGGAGAAGACGGAGGCCTTTAGATACAAAGCAGTTAGGAGGACAGCAGCGAAGTACATTGAAGGTCACCCCGACGAATTTGAGGCATTCTTGGAGGAACCGCTCCCGGCATATGTGCAGAAGATCCAAAATTCCGCCGAGTGGGGTGGACAAGTCGAGCTGATTGCGCTCGCGAAGAGCTACAATGTCGAGATTTGTGTTCTACAAGATGGCAGGCTGGACAAGTTTTCCCCAGAGGAGACGGGAGATGAGACCGAAAAAATATGGCTGGCATACTATCACCACGGATACGGATTGGGCGAGCATTATAACTCGCTTCGGAAGGCACCTTGAATGGTGTAGTCCCTATTTATACAAATGGACGAATCTATGCTTCGATTATAGGGTGCGCCCAGACACCAACCCAATCCGTCATGTTGCCATCCGCGTCGTATCCATCCTGATGAGTCTTCTTTGGCTGGAAGTGAGCAATCCTCACGAGGCCATTGCTCTGCGGTTCGCCTAGCTTGGCTTCAACAATCCCGCCTTGATCATCATATTCTAGAGTCTTTCCTGGACGGGGCAGATGCGCCATATATACCGACGGAGGAAGAGCCCATGGCGGTCCCCCGGAGTTGATAGGCTTGTAGGTTGGAAATTCGAGACAGATGAGGCGGCCGGTAGGCGCCAGCAGTTCGCTATACCGGCGTGACCAACCTGCCCTTAGAGTAGGCGGCAGAGCGGATAGAAACTTTAGAAGAGATTAGTTTTGGAGTCAGCATCTTGGATCTAGAACATACGGTATAATCGAAGAGTATATCGAAAGTGCCATCGAACCCCTCTCCCAGGCTCTTTGCCCAGTCACCCTTGAAGAAATCCCCAGTAATCCACGTAACCTTCCCCTTTCCAATACTATCATCCCTTGCCCGATACACTTCGTCTTCACCATGCTTCTCCTGTGTCTCCCTCGCCCCCTTCAGTGCCAGTT
Source organism: Pseudogymnoascus sp. BL549 (assembly GCA_001630585.1). Lineage (NCBI taxonomy): Eukaryota > Fungi > Ascomycota > Leotiomycetes > Thelebolales > Thelebolaceae > Pseudogymnoascus > Pseudogymnoascus sp. BL549. The sequence continues at coordinate 21,467 of LNAR01000285.1, read as the reverse complement.
CGCTTGTTTCGAGCCCGTAAGCATCATACCCAAATGCAGCAAGCAGTAGCACATCGTAGCCCTTCCCACAGCCCGGCACGAGAGCTCGCTTTCGTTGCTTTCCTGTGCCAGACACAGCAACCGGAGGCTCACTGACCAGATCTTGTCGCGCTAGAGCCTCAGCGAGAGGGAGGGAGGGGAGGCCTTTGTCCCAGGGGATGAAGCCCTCCCGGTAGAGATCATCCCATTTAACAGGGTGGTCTGATTCATCTGCATTTAAGAAATGCTGGCGGAGACGCTCTCGAGCGTCTGTGGTGGCCATTGTGATGGCTATGCGCGGGGTGGTCTGATGTTAGGCTCTGAAAAATGGTGCTTCACTGGTGTGTGTTTGGAGGAGAAGGTGCTTTTAAGGTGGCAGTGCAGAGGAGAAGTTTATAGCATCTTTAATAAATATCACATTACTAAGTTTGGGAGGTAGAGTGAGTACCCCGCCACGGGAGTTCTTACATTATCACATCCCGCTGGTTATTAATCAATACTTACGTAGGTGGAGAGTTGGGGTCTAGATCGCCCAAGTGACGAGGGACCATTTTCTGTCAAACATAGCAAACTTGCCCACGGGCCGAGGCATAGATTTGACATAATAGGCCTGGAGGGGAACGCAACATTTCAGCTTACTCTTCCATTTATTTTACAAATATCGTTACTTGTGTTGAAAATATATCCAAGATGAATCGCTCCTCTCTTTTTGATGTCACGGTAAGCTACTGAGCGTCTGGAATGACCCTATAGAATTGATGCTGAATCCAAACATAGGGCAAGGTCGTGCTCGTCACCGGTGGTGCCAAAGGCATCGGGCGTATGATCTCTGAAGGCTATGTTGCCAACGGAGCCAAGGTGTACATCTCCTCCAGAGACGCAAAGGCGTGCGACAAGGCTTGTGCTGAGCTGAATGCGCTGGGTAAGCAATACTACATAACACCCGTCGTAATCGGTCATTTGCTAACATCTCTCACTATCCAGGCCCTGGGTCCGCTCATGCGATTCCCGCCGATTTCTACAAGCTGGAAGACTGCAAGCGCCTTGCCGAGGAATTTAAGAAGCGTGAGGACCATCTCGACATCTTGGTCAACAACTCTGGTAGCAATTGGGGCGCATCCTTCGACGAATACCCAGATGCCGCATGGACCCGTGTTCTTACCCTGAACCTGCACCGCGTTTTCACAATCACCCAACTCCTCACCCCGAGTCTGGAGGCAAAGGCTAGCCAGGGCGCACCCTCTCGCATCATCAACATCGGATCGGTAGACGGCCTGCGCGTACCGACCCTGGAGACCTTTGCGTACAGCTCTTCAAAGGCTGGTCTGCACCATCTCTCTAGGGTCCTGGCCAACCACCTTGGCAAGAGACACATTACAAGCAATGTCATTGCATGCGGTCCATTTGAGAGCAAAATGATGGCGCAGACCTTGAAGGAGTTTGGCGAAGCCATTAAGTCCGGAATCCCGCTTGGCAGGATTGGGAGCCCCGAGGATGTGGCTGGAACATGCCTGTACTTGAGCAGCAGGGCTGGCTCTTATGTCAACGGTGCAACCATCACGCTGGACGGCGGAAGTGTTATTGGATCTAAGATCTAATCGAGTTTATGATAAATGTAAATATAGACGAATAGGGAACTTAGTAGTTCGTTGGTTGTACGTAGCTTTGCTCTGTACAGCTTTAATAGGATCGACTACATACGCGCCGACGTGTCGCAAATAACAGAATATCAATTTCAGCCCCGAGAAAGCCGATTTGAAGGGATATTTTTGACCGGCCAGAGTGATGTAAGTGGAAGTTATACAGCCATTTTTAGCCAAGAAAGTCGTATTGCTTGGCAGTGAAGAAGAGGTTTTTGGATTGATACATGGTGAAAATGCAATTCGAGGTTATAGCAGCGACTTTTTTCAAACGTATCTTAGTATTTTATAACTGGCGAGAGTTGGACATGCCTCCGTAGCTCTGTGGCAGTTTCATACTTGATTGTACGAGTTTGTAGAGCCAAGTTCCTGCCAATTGGGGGGTACAGTGACAAGCCAAGAGTTGCGCGGAGGGGAAATATTTGAATGCGTCACATTACCCTACCGAGCTTATCTGTTACGGGCATGGACTTCCGATTCCGAAAGGCTTCAGAGCACAAGAAAACCGCCCAATAATACATGTATATATAAATACAGAAGCACTGAATTAGAGGCACCTATATCGGCCTTCTGAGGTAAGACGGCACACCCTATTAACGAATTCGACAGAGACTAATTCGCGTTTCTGCAGAATTGCGATGTCGTTGAAACTCGCGTCTCGTTTGGGTGCTGTGGCCTCCAGGCCGTTCCCTCGAACTGCACCTGCTTCAGTAGCATTTGCACGGAGAGCACAGTCCTCGAGGTCCGCAGAAGGCCAGCAGAAAGTACAAAAATCTAGCGAATCTGAGGGACTTCCACTGACTTCCGCTACTCAATTGCAGCTTCTAACTCGCGACCTTGAGCATGGTGATCCCCAAGTCTACGAGATCCTCCAGAAGGTGAGCGATGCCATCGCGCAGTTGGAGAAAACTGCTCCTAACTCTGTGTAGGAAAAAAGCCGCCAAAAGCACTTCATCAACCTGATTCCATCGGAGAACTTCACGTCGCAGGCTGTTCTCGATGCCCTCGGAAGTGTGATGCAGAGTGAGTTGAACCTCCACCGCCATTACCAGAACAATGCTAATCAATTGCTAAAGACAAGTACTCGGAGGGATACCCAGGCGCGAGATATTACGGCGGCAACGAGTTCATCGACCAGGCCGAAATACTTTGCCAGAAGAGAGCTTTGGAGACATTTGGCCTTGACCCCGCAGAATGGGGCGTCAACGTCCAGCCACTCTCCGGCTCACCCGCCAACCTCCACGCCTATTCGGCTGTCCTCGATGTGCATGACCGCTTGATGGGCCTCGACCTACCCCATGGCGGCCACTTGTCGCACGGCTATCAAACACCTACAAAGAAGATCTCAGCCATCTCCAAGTACTTTGAGACGCTCCCATACCGCCTCAATGAGGAGACCGGATTGATCGATTACGAGAAGCTGGAAGAGCTGGCTATGCTCTACAGACCTAAGCTGATTGTTGCTGGAACATCGGCCTACTCCAGACTCCTTGACTACAAGCGTTTCCGTGAGGTCGCTGACAAGGCCGGGGCCTATCTCTTCAGCGACATGGCCCACGTTTCTGGACTTGTTGCTGCTGGTGTCATCCCCTCGCCATTCCCCTTTTCCGATGTTGTTACCACGACGACACACAAGTCTCTGCGTGGCCCAAGAGGCGCCATGATCTTCTACCGCAAGGGAGTTCGCAAGGTCGACCCCAAAACCAAGAAGGAGATCATGTACGATCTCGAAGACAAGATCAACTCCTCCGTCTTCCCAGGTCACCAAGGTGGCCCCCACAACCACACAATCACGGCTCTGGCCGTTGCATTGAAGCAGGCCCAGAGCCCAGAGTTCAAGGCATACCAGGAGAACGTTCTTGTAAACGCACAGGCTCTGGCCAAGCGCCTTGGTGACTCCAAGGACAAGGGCGGCCTCGGCTACACCATTGTCTCTGGCGGTACTGACAACCATCTTGTCCTTATCGATCTGAAGCCACAAGGTGTTGATGGTGCCCGTGTTGAGCGCATCCTTGAGCTCGTCGGTGTTGCCTCCAACAAGAACACTGTGCCAGGTGACAAGTCTGCCCTCAAGCCCGGTGGACTTCGCATGGGTACACCAGCAATGACGACCCGTGGCTTCACACCTGAGGACTTCTCTCGCGTTGCTGACATTGTCAATCGCGCTGTCACCATCACCCAGAGACTGGACAAGGAGGCTCTTGAGGCGCAAACCGAGAAGGGCAGGAAGAACCCTGGTAGCGTCAAGGCTTTCTTGGAGTTTGTCGGTGAGGGAGATGGACAGACGGAGATTGTACAGCTACGCAGCGAGGTTGAGGAATGGGTTGGCACATTTGCTTTGCCCTGGGACTCCACTGCTTAAGTGGCCCAGCAGAGAGAAGGGACGGGTTTGGCGTCAGTGGTTGTTGTAGAATACCTACATCGTTGCACATAGGAATCTGGTCTTTAAGTTGCTCGTGGATTATGGCATACAACTCTATATTATTAGTTGCAAGTATGCTTATGAACAACAAATATGAATTTCACGCGGTCAAATATGCATTCGTACACTTGATAATTATTTCATTTATACTGTCTAGCAATAGTCCCAAGAATAGTATCCATGTCGCGATAATAAGCCTTGATACTCAAGTTAGCATGATGAACCAACATATATGTTTGATTCAAAAAGATGGAAAATAAATTTCAGAACATGTTTCTTATCTCACAATGCACGTATATTGTGCTTCGACGAGCTGGGTTATATATCTGGTCTCTTGACCATTTGTCATCATTGTAGGAGGGGTAGTTTGAACAAGAAATAGATAAAACGTACCATCATGAGAAGACTTTGGTCTCCCAGACTTGTAGTCGTCGCCACAGTAAGTGAATCGGCTGTAATCAACGTTAGCAACCGCACAGTGTTGTTTGAGTTGTAATAACGTGGAATTGTTGTTTCTGTTTCAGAACATGTTTCTTATTTCATAGGGCAACTTGTGCCTCAACGAGCTGGGTTATATATCTGGTCTCTTGACCATTTGTCATCATTGTATGGCGATGATGTATGATATCACAGTTAAGAAAAAAATATATGCATACCTCTACAAGTAGAATCCCCCCCCCAAGCCCACAAAACTATTTACGCGTCTAAATAGACTGTGAAATAGGTGATATGTAACCCCTTCTTCATGCACCAGTTTCCTATAGAGAAAGAGGGAGCAGGTGTTTGGTAAGGAAAGGGTTTGGTGGTAGATCTTGGCACGAAAGATAGTTATCCTTCAGCAGAGGAGCATTGAAAGCTCGAAATGCTGTACACACTAATGCCTGATTTGGGAAACACAGCTGTGGACTGTGGAAGGGATTGCGAAGAAAAAAGAAAGACAGAATAGAAATGGGTACTGAGGAGCAACGTTTTGAAAGTTGCGGTTGGTTATGGCTGAGAAGGTGGCTGATGGATGCAATGGCTGGATGTTGAAAATGCGAAGAAAACTCGCTTTCAAACGACAAGAAGTTGGTCACAGTGAACGCTTGACGCCCTGCTCACCTGATTTGATTTGGTCCTTCACGGTCAGTAAACAGAAACACGGTATCCATGGGCATTGGAAGGGGGTTTGGCCACACGAGGGATATCAGTGTCCCCTGTTGTCACCACGAACAGAAGAAGGCTTTCACGCTTTGAAAGAGTTCATGACACCATTGTCCATGCAGTACATGCAGAAAGCCCTGACAACGAAAAGCAACCGAGCCTTTTATTTGTAAGACCATTGCCCCGCTCCAGCTACCCCGTAAAAAGTTGCAATGCTTATTTGGTCTCGGTCTCCTCCTCATCACCGAACATGGCAGCGCGCTTGGCGACGACTCTCTCTTGCTTGCGCTCGCGAGCAGCCCTGGTCTTGGCACGCCTGCCGTCCATCTCCTCCTTGATAGTCCTCTCACGGGCGGCCTCAGCCTTGGCCTTGTGGATCTGCGTATTGTTAGCTCAGGCGCTGCGAATGGTGTCGAGGTGCAACATACGTGCTCAACCAGTGCGCGCTTGTGCTTGAAGGTGTTACCCTTGCTCAGGTGGTAAAGCTCGTGGTAGAGGTGCTTGTCAATCTTGCCGCTGGCACGGTACTTGACGAGAAGGCGGCGGAGAACGCGGAGTCTGCGCATCCAAACGACTTGGCTGTGGTGGTTGTCAGTGCCTGTTCCATATTCTCTCGCACTCTATAGAGCCTGATTGGAGTTGTATTGCATACCTTGGCATACGAGCATCTGCGGTACCCTTACGCTTACCGAAACCCTTGTGTCTACCGAGTCTCTTCGCATCGGTGTGGTCTCTCGCGCGTGCCCTCGAGTGCATGGTGACTGGCTTGCGGATGATGAGGCCATCGGCGACGAGCTTGCGGATGGTCTGACGGGAGTTGGCGTTAGAGATCTCGGAGACCTCATTCGGGTCGAGCCAGATCTTGCGCTGTCCGCATCCCACAACGGCCGCCGCGAGGCGCTTCTGGGTACGAAGGTTAACCCTAGAGATAACCCGTTAGTTTATGCTGAGTAGAAGCATCTGCTGGACAGATCTCCCCGAGTGTCGTGGCCGACTCCGTCGTGAATAGTTTTGACGAGTGGGATCTCCATATCGATGACTCCATCAATCGTGAGTGCTCCCACTCAATCGTAACTAACGTCTTCGGATAGGGTATCTCAGGGTATTCCGTCAAGAAGTATTTTCGCACACGTACATCTTGTCTTTCCTGATGGATTCCGTTGGTTGTCGATGGTTGTCGTGAATTCTCTCGACCTCGTCTCTGTACTTTGTCGGAATGGAATTCAAAGATGGCGGATTTCGCTTGTGGCAGCACGCTAAGCTTCTTCGGTGATTAAACACCGAATTGTGAGGAGCAGTGGAGGGTTAGCCCTCACCATCGATAAGATAAGATAAGGGATTGAATAGGACCCCTGAGGATCCTGAGAATTAACCCACGCGACCAAATAACGCGGTCAATCGTACGGGTAGGAGGAATAGTGTTTGAGGCGACCAGTGCCCCTATAGTTAATAATACATAATTGTTTATAAATCAATAAAAAAAAGGAAGAAGCACCGATTTATAGTCAAAATGACATTGATTGGCTGTAGCATATCTACATTTGTTACTTTTCAAGACTCCACCGCTGTAAACCAGATCCTACTCTTCTGGCTTCTGCCTTATATCAAGAGCGCCGTGCCTCTTGAACTAAATATTTCTGATACATCAATCATCACTTGAAGTCCCCTCTCCTAGGTCAACCTTGCCTACACTCCAGATCTCGCGTTCGTCATCGACTTCATCGTTAGAAAGGCCAAGACCTCCCTGGCCACCCTCAGCATCCCTCCTTTCTCTCGCCTGAGCACCCAAACGTAATGCAACACGCTTGAAGTAATCTTGCATAGCCCTCCTTGATACCGGTGCCATCTCAGTTTGACTAGCGATAAACTTATCAAAGACCTTTCCTTCCTCATCAACCACATCAAATAGTGCCATGAAGGCTGCTTCAGCTGACAGCTTGATTGGGATAATGGTGTCTCGGACACTGGCAAAAATTGGTGCAGCCAATAATGCAAGATGTGGCTTCACATGCTCCATGTGGTGTCGGCAAGCGGTACGGACGACCACCAAAGACAGCCTTCGCGTATCTGCTGGGTTTCCTGGCGGAATCGAAGCAGCCAGAGTTTCGAAGATTTGCTTCCTGGCTTCAAACGACTTTGGGCTTTCTGTCATGATGTATTTTCCAGCTGCTAATACAGAGTTGTCGGAAATGAAGGGCTAATTAAGTTAGTAACAATCTCTAATATAGATTAGGAATACTCACGTCTTTACTAGCAATTCCTTTGCAGATCACAGATGGTAACTCCTCTGCGAATGATGACTCTGTTAGTGACCGAGGTGCTTGTAACAAAACCGAGTTGAGGGCCAGAATAGAAGCGTGAGTAAAGTGAGTCGTCATCGCGCGGTTTTTGATTAGGCTCGTGGCGTTTTCTTCAGACACATTCTTGATCAGTGCACCAAATAGCTTCGCGTTTGTTATAACCATTGTGGCATCTTTGTCCTCCGTATCAGTGTCAATCAAACCTAGCACCGCAGAGCGCGAGGCCTCGCTCATGTTACTTCCGGCCTTGCTGACAACCTCGTATAAGGCTTTCAACATGGCGTTCCTAACGCCGGTATCAGAGGTCTTGCATCCTGTCACCAACTCTGCCACGAGAGGGTCAATCCGAGGGGTTAAGGTAATCAAGGTTCCCAGGGCTTTCGCAGCTCGAGTCCTTAGAACTTCGCTAGACGTGTCCGCGAGAGATTTGGCAAACGTCCTTTGAAGCTGAGGAAGGAAAGGCTTCAAGAACGTCGGAATCTTCTCGAGAAGATTGTTCAAGGTCAACAGAATGGCAGCTCTTACGTCAGTCGATTTCTCTGACACAATTCGAATGAGAGGTCCAGTGATGGCTGTGACGAAAGGTTTGAGTGATTCAGGGCTAGTCCTGTCCAGTATGTCGGAGATGGCCAAAGCGGATTGTGTCTTCTGATCAGACGTGCCATTCATGAGACCCTGCAAGAAGATCGGAAGGATAGCATTGATTCCCTTTGGCAAAGAGAACCCTGGTAAGTTGGACCCAGGTACGCCAACTCTTTGAAGAGCTTGCCTGGTGGAGTAGACTAACGCCTCCATTTCCACCTTGCTTACATGCTTGGTGAATTCGTTCAAGGCAGTCCATGCACCCTTCGTCACTTCCAGATCGGTATCATCAAACGAAATCAACAGGTTCCTGATGATATCTTGGTTGTAGCGGCTGTAATCGACATCGGTGTTTGCAAAGAAGTTTGCAAGGCGGTATCCGGCAGCTGCGCGCTTTCGGTGATCATCATGCTTGATAAGGCCAAACAGTATGCTCATGGTAGTATTGAGACCATCGTATTCATCGATGGAAAGGAGCACAGTGTCCAACGATGACTCGAGATCTGCGCGGAGCTCCTCGTCTTTGCACACGATAATATTGTCCATAAGCGCGTTGATAACAGTTGAAAGACGCCTTGTCATAGCTCCTCCGGCAACAGTTGATAGCGAAGCTAGAGCCCTTGCATTGAATGCGTTGATTGGCGAGGCCGTGAGGGTAGGGAGAAGGTTCGGAAGAATGATGTTGGAGCGAGTGGTCTCCGTCAGTAAAGTTAGAAGTGCAGAAAGTGCATTATCAGCCTCACCCTCTGTTCTGAGGAGGTTGAGGAGATATGGCAAGACTTGGTCTACAGCGCGCTTGCCAAACATATTCTGCATAGAGTCGAACGCATCGGCTGCGGCTTCTCTAACCTCTTCATCCGAATCAATAAGAGCAACACGAACGACAGATATCAGCGTTTTCTCATGGTCTTCTAATCCATCTTCAGATGCAGATGAAATAAGCTCACGAAGAGCAATGCAAATGCCTTGTCTGGCATCAACATCTGTAGAAGTCCGGAGGCCTTCCTCGAGGGTAGGCAGTAAGGTGGATAGCACCCCATCACCAGCCTTACGGATGAGTTCACCCAAGGCGTTACCAGCGATGAGTTTCTGTTCGGCGTTGGTGGACCCCAGGCGTTCGATAATAAGCTGGCTGAGCGTAGGAACCAAGTCCTTAAGAACCCTTGGACTGGCGACAAGAGCCTTCCATACGTTGACAGCGGCAGTTCTGACCTGACCGGCAGTATCGCAGCGACAGATATATAACTCGGAGAGAACCTTGTTTCGCTTCTCTTCGCCGAGAATCTCCAACAGAGATGCTCCAGCTTCCTTGGCACCTTCTTCAACCTCATCCTCGTCCGTGGCACTGATGCCAGTGAGGTTGAAAAGAAGATCCCCAACCAGCTCAACGGAACTGAGACGGATCCTGTAGCTATCGTCTCCCAAGCCACGCTCAAGCTCCGGAAGGAGGAGGTCAATGGCTTTGGTAGCGAAGTTCTTGACGAGGAGGCGGGCAGCTCTGAGGGATGTATCACGGATCGATTCAACCTCATCCGCAAGACCAGTAAGAATAGGAGGAATAATCTTGCTGAGGTAATTTGCGAAACTGTTGCCAAAGCAAACAGGCAAAAAGATGAAAAGAGACATGAAACCTTCGCGAACAGATGCTTTCGATGACGAGACGTTTTGTAAGATCGTGGGAAGCGTCTCTTCGAGGCGGCTCGTGCCAAGGCCGGCGAGGACTTCGCTGAGAGCTTGCGCCGATCCAAGGCGGTCGCCTGCTCCAGTGTCGGCCTTGAGGGTTTGCATGAGCCCCGGAATAAGATCTGGAAGGGCATCTTCCCCCAACTTCTCGATGAGTGAACCGAGAGCCTTGGATGCTGTGGCCCTCGTAGTCGGTACGGGGTCAACCGCAGCAATCTTTAGACCAGCAACCAAGATCGGAAGATGAGAGATGAGATCTTTACGTTCTGTAAGATGCGCAAGACTCCCAATAACCTGTGCTGACTTTCTCTTTGTTCCAGATCGATCACCCAAACCTCTCTCTAGAATACGAACAACAAGTGCGAGAGAAGGTGCATCAAGGTAATGAACGAATGAAACCTTGATCAGCGCGTCAAGCGCATCGTCCGTGTACTTTGTCGGATCACTCAAAGCCTTCAGGAGTATGCCTACAAGTCCCTTAATCTCGGGGTTGCTGATAACTTCTCCAAATCGCTTCAAACTGCGATTGGCGGCTAGGCGCACTTCCTTGTGACTGTCATTTAGAACACCAGTAAGCGGGGGAATAATCTTTGGCAAGCTTTGGGCAAGCTGTTGAGGATCGAGGTAGGCCATGGCGCCGAGCAGGTCACAGGCACCTTTCTTGCTTCTCCACTGCTGGTCATCGAGACCATCCAACAGTGTTGGAAGGATCTTTTTGACACCGTACGAGCTTAAACTAGAGAAACAGGTTTTTGCCGCAGCGAGACACCCATCTCGAATGTCAGCACTGGAATCTCCGAAGCTGGAGAGCAATTGGGGCACAATCTGAATAACATATGGTTCAAAAATACGGCCCAGGATAGTCGAGAGAAGCTCATAAGCCAGGAGCGCTCCTTCACGGTGCTTTGCGTCTTTCTTGTTATCGATAGCGCTCCTGAGGGTGAGCATTATGCGATATTCTCTGAGCGCAACGATACCAGTACCCTGGATTAGTCCTGCAAGCCCATACGCAGCACCACGACGCGAAGCATATGTGCTGCCATTGAGTAGCTGGTCCATGACCTTCTGCGTGTAGTCTGGGATCTCGTCGCGTGAGGCCCGGACTAGATCTGGAAGACAAAGAGCAACAGCATATTGTACCGTCTCGGAGGGGGTGCTCAGGGTGGCAAGAAGTCTCGCCACAACCTTTGGAATGCGAGAATCACCATACTTCAGGTGTCTTGCGAGTGCACCATACAGGATAATAACGGCTTCGTTCACTCTGTCGCTGAACTCCGAGCCCTTATCTGGGCCCTCAAGAGTTTCTTCAAAAGTCTTCATCAATGCCTCGACCTTGTTTTTCGCATGCAATGCAATGATGGCTCTCGCGGCCTCAATCATTTCTTCTCGGACTTGGGGACTCTTGTCGCCGAGTGGTCCGCGCTCAATGAGGAATTTCAAGAACGAATCTAGCAATTCCTCTTTGAAAACAACAGATAGTTCTCTAAAGGCCAGTGCGATGCCATTTCTAGCCTCCCAGGGGTCTCTCATATCCATCTTCCTAGGCATCCCATATTCATCGAGCTGCGGCACTTTTGGTTTGGCTAGCTCTATGTACGAAGACTCAAGGCGCGAGAGGATCTCCGTAATCAATCCAGGATGCAGCTTCACAGCTTCAGCAAGAGCTCGAGCGGCTGCTCGGCGTAGCTGCTTGTCTTCTCTTTCGAGATATGGTAGGATTGTGAAGACAGCATCACTCGAAACCTCAAAGCCGCTCTCTTCCCAAATTTCGTGCGCGAGCTCAACGTTGCCCTCAATATCGTCATGACATGCTAGCCAAATCTCCTCCGAGAAGTCTTGGTCGCTGAGATCAATTTCGGCGCTGATAGATTGCAAAACTGACGTTCGAACCGATGTCTGAGGCACGATAGCTCCCCGGACAAGCGTTGCGATTTCATTTTCGTTGATAGTGGGAGCGACCGAGCGACAGAGATCAGCCAGACACTCCTTGATAGCCTTGTAGTGCTGGTTATATGCTTGCATCGATTCGATCAGCACCGATAGAACCTCGCGACGTGGCACTCTAGCATCGGAGCACGCCTCGGTGTGGAACTTCAGAAAATCGATCGCGAGTACAACTTGCGCCTCAGAGTCTTCCTGCGTACCAAACCCGCCATTTCGTAGCACAAGGAATATCAGAGGTAGCATGTACGTCAGCGAAACTGTATCGAAATGCCTCTGCTCACCAGAGAATCTTAATCGATACAGAACTCTTGTAATGAGCTCCCCTAGCGACTCTTGGGTAAGCTCTTCGGGGAGGTGCGTAATTCCCAACGCTCTTAGCGTCGCAATTCCAATGAATGGACGGACTGGTCCAATGCGGGTGACCACCCTCTCCGATAGAAGCCTATACGCCTCGGCTGCTGCATTGCCTGTAACAAGGCCTGCTCCAGCGTTGATGATGTTGATGAGAGATGTTACGGCTGGGCTCATCCACAGTTGAGCTTCAGTTGGGGGGCCAACAGCAAGACTTTTAATGATGCCGATTCCTCGCACTAACTGAGCCTCTAATTTCCGAACTTGCAATCGTACTGCGGTTTCCTTCTTGAGCTGCGCGTTGATCTTTGCGTTCTCTTCTGGAGTCAATTTTTTCTGCTGGCCCTTCTTCTGAGCTAGCTGGGTCCGCAGCTCTTCCTCCCACTTCATCGTGTCATAGTCCTTTGTATTCTTGTTAGGAACGTAGTCCTGAGACTTTTTAGCCAACACGTCAACAAACAAAGTGCCTTCGGGAGTTCGGAATATTGCGGCCTCTGTAGGTCCAATATCATCCATCTGTTTTGGATCGAGATCGTGTTGAAACAGATCGACTATGCGGGAAGTCATAACGTCAGGTGCCACGAAGGCTAGTTCTGCCGCGGCATTGAAAGCTGCACTTTTGATAGTGTCCTGACTTTGATCTCCAGTCTGCAACAAAGTTAGAAGAGAACCATAGGATAAAGATTTAGCATACCTCTTTGAAATCTGTAATTTCCAAAACCTGTTCAATAATGGCATCGTTGTACTGTCTACAAAGCTGGCCAGGATCCACGCCAACTCTTAGGCAAAGTTCAATCCACTGAACTCCAGGGAGCAGCTCGGGACGAGCAATAACCAACATCTTTACCATCTGGTTCTCCTTTACGGACTGATTAATCTCGAAGCCGAAGTTCGAAGCATCTGCAGCAGAAAGGCATATGGCCTTGGCAATGAAGTGGAGATTGGTCTTGTCGGACTTAGAGGCTGCTGCGGCGCAGTCTTTCTCTCCAACTTCGATGTCGCGAACCCAATTCCATAGGCCAGAGATAATCATCGACGATGTTTCTTGAGGGTGTTGTGCATAAGTTTTCGACAACACCTCTATGCATTGTCGCCTCACAGCAGGTGGGACGCTTGCGGAGCAAATACATGATATCACCCCCTGTGACCACGCAATGGCTGCCGCAGAATCTGGGTCAGATTTGGAGGCTTCATCAGCTGTAGCTGAGAGGGAACGAATAAGCCAGACACGATCCTCATCGTTAGTCAATTTACTGTAGACTCGATGGTTGAGTAAAAACGAAGGCTTCGGCTCAAATGCCAGAGCTTGTTGAACAATCTTCGCTTTTTTGATGGCATCGTCAACCTTTGAACTATTCAAAGAAGGGAGCTCCGCTGCTGCTAGTGCTGTCAAAACATAGCCGCCAACAACAATTCCGGATTGGCCAGCAGCGATAGGATTTGAAGCAACTTCATCGAAGAGCTTAATTAGGCTTGGGATGGTAGCTTCCGCAAGCTCAATGACACCCTTATTTTCAATTTTAGAATCCCCTTGAGCCCACAAAATATCACCTAGTCGAAGAGTCCACAGTTTTCGTAGTGGCGCTTTCTTGTCGGATAAACCTTTGCTGAACGTATCCAGGACCACCTTGGGTAGTGCTGCCCCATTGGCCAGAGACCATGATGTGTAAAGGGACAGAACAGAGGTTTCCGCGCTCAACGCACCTTCGTTGGCTTCTTTTGCGGCAACCGCAGAGACTGCGGGCAAGACCTTTTCGACTAAGCTTTCAGTTATCGGCAGAACCTTTAGGATTTCCGAATGCAGGATCCGATGATCTGCAGCCGGAAGTTTCCCAGACTTTAAAGGAAGCAAAATCTCGTTAACAATGAAGCTGAGGGCAGCATCGTCATGACAACGAGGTATGGTGACTCGAAAAGCAGCATGTGAGCCGTTTCGAATGGTTGCGTTTGTCGATTTAAGGTTTGATAGTAATGGTTTCAAGAGGTTCCCCTGCAAAATCTTTGAGAGGTCGATGGTCTTAGGTAGCGATTCAACCAATGGAGTGATGAGATCATCCAGGACAATCTCGGGGGCCCTGAGTAAGGCTTTTTCTAGGGATGGTGCTACGTGAGTCGCCAATTCCTCAGCACTAGTGAAATCCAAGAAGAAATCAGAAAGTCCATTTGCAATATGGGCTGGCACTGGCGTCCGAGATCCAATAATCTCCCTTGTATAGAAATTGTAGTAATTTGCCTTTTTGCTTTCAAAGATGACCTTTGCTTCTGGCTTTCTCGAACAGACTCCGGCGATAACGCCTAGCATGATCGAATTTCTTGCGTTGGGCTGGGCAGCCTTCGCACTCAGTCCTTCAATTGCATCACTTATCGAAGCCTCTGCCGAATCCTGGCAGGAAACAACCTTTCGAAACGCCCTTCTCGTTACAACAAGAGAAGACTGCCTGATATTGGGCTTTGTAGTTGTCTTTTGGCACTGCTCTAGAACCTTTGCGTCGCTTGCCAGTAATTCCTGTCCCCAGATCGCCCAGTACGGTGTCCCACTGCACTCCTGAAGAAGTATGCTGAACCATTCAGTTAAAACAAATGCGTTGCTAGCAGCTATGTTGGTTTTCGATGCCTCGGCATGTAAAGATTTGATAAAGGGAGAGAGAATGTCGGGGCTTGCGCCTGCTTGAAATATTGTCCTCAGACATTGTTCAACGTGGCGTCTAGAGCTTCGGTCTTGGTAGAAGGAATATGTGGTAAAAATAAGCTCCAGTAGAGTTGGATACGACGACTGCTCGATTTCTATAGAGAATAGAGGTTAGCATGCTTATTGAGTATGTTCATCCTGCCACGGACCTTTGTTTGAGAGTCGTTCATCAATACTGTGAAGATATGCTGTGCGGGTCGCTGTCGAGGAGGAGGAGAGCGCCTTTCTGCTGGCCTCGAGATCCATTCCCCTTACATCTTTCAGATCTGCCCCTACCATCTTGCAGTTTCACAACAATGGAGCGGATTACTGAGACGAGGTAGTTCTCAGCGGTCATGGAAGTTTTGGTCGCCAGGCACACTGAACAAAGGATTAAAGTTCACCCGAAGTTACTAAGGTATTGGCACCCCCGCGTCATTCAACTTTATTTACGCGGTGACCCCCGCCATTTTTTTCAATAGAACGCCGACAAAATTATAAAACTATGGCGGGAGGCAAAAAGAAAAAGAAGCCAGCATCAAACCCTGCCCGTGGCTTTGCTACGACCTCGGTGGCGTCGAAGGTGAGAATTGAAGTTGCTGAAACCACACCTTCGGACGAAAGCCCAGACAATGAATCAGAGCAACGGAAGGATGAGACAACGACGGAAAGCTTGCCAACGCCCGCAACAACTGGTAATACAGATGCGCAGCTAACTCCCGAGGAATTTGAGAGACAACTTGAGGAATCAGAACTTCAAGTACTGGTGGAAAAGCACTCGCAAAAAGCTAAACGTGATGCCGCTCGCCAGGTAACCAGGCTGCAGACGGATCGGCGCCTACTACGAGGCCAAGCCGACTTTTTGAATACACGAAAATGGCTTCCTCCGGATTTAATGGACGAGATATTGGATATAGTTACGGCAGATCATCGAGCCTCGGGTCCGAGCACAACAGACTCCTCAGCAACATTGAAGCCGCTCACAGAGGAGGACTTGACCATAAAATTATGGACCCTACAACAAGCTTTGGCCGGAGCAGGCTTCCCTGATGACAGGGTCCGCTTGGCTCTCACATACATATTAAGCATATCCGATAAGATGGCCAGCGGAAACAAGGATTCAATCTGGGGTCTCGAGGAGTCTCTCCAGTGGATGGCACGTGAATGCTCCCGAGACGAGTTGCCGGACTATGAGAGTTGGCAAACAAAATCTCTGCTACCGCTGAAGTTACAAATGGGTAGGTCCTCACACCTGGCGTTGCTTATATTTGGTGCGGTTAGCTAACAGACCGACGATCAGACTCTCCCGCTGGCACTCCCACAGCATCAGGAATGACGACACCACGGCAAATAGAAGCGGATATACGCCACGTAGACTCGAAAGAAACTATTGCAGAGCAACCTGCTACGAAACCGGCCGCGCGACCGGCAAGGGCAGCAGTTGTGGAGTACGAGAGTGACATAGACGCAGACGAACTACTTCCAGAATATCTCGCGGCAAAGACGAAACTTTTCCATTTACAACCTCCGAAACAGGCTGCAGCTCAACGTGGGGCCGGGGCTAACAATGGCAAGAAAAACAGGGGTAGCCAAGTGCCTCAGGATCCGGAGATGGCAAAGCTACAAAGGAAACTGGTGAAAATTGAATCTGACGTCCTTTTTGATCAATACGAGGCCGACCAGGAGTGGCAAAAGTTGAAGATAACCCTTGAGAAGGAAGCTGCCGCGAAACGACAGGAGTTATCTGGTGGCCCTCCTCCGAGGATCCCCCACCCCGCTGAGTCTAGTGATGATGACTCTGATGATGAGATTATGCGGGCAGCCGCAAAAATGGGAGCAGACCTACTAGAAGATGGTTCAAGCGATGACGATGGTGCAATTGCCGACCTATTTGCAAATCTCCCCGTCACTGAAGTGGACCCGGTCACCGGGAAGAGCACTGTGGTTATCAACGAAACTAACGGAGGCAAAATCACTCTTCGAGATTTTGGAAAATCAACAGGCATAAGTCCTAGAAGGGTATTGGAAGAAGCCTGTCGTTCCAGAGACTCTTCCGTGAAGATATCCTACACGCTTGTCTCGTCCACGAGCTATTCCAACCGTCATTCCGTCAGGGTAAATTGGTCCAAGGCGCAAGAGGTTCCATCGCCAACTTCAGATTTCCCCGAGATTGATTGCGTATGTTCACCAAAGTCAACCACAATTACCATGAACACAATCTCTACCCCTGACGCGGCCCAGTCAGAATCTTATGCCGCAACTGTGGCGCTCTTTCTCATATTCAGTACTTCAGTGAGAGAAGAAAAAGTCTTCTTGCGTCTCCCCCCCGTATGGCGTGAGCTATGGACGGAGTTTGCTGTTGCAAGGAAAGAAAAATCAGATGCGCTCGATAGAGAAGCCATTCGCGGCTTCCGAGATACTATCAGGCAGAAGAGGGACCGGGAAGAGGAAGATGGTGTCGTGCTGACAACTAGCTTCAGACGCCGTGCCTTATTGACTCCTAATGATACCAGTGATGAGTCCGGAACGGAGACACCAGGTAACACTGGCGTGTCTCCCGATACCCTCAAACGGATATGGCATGACAAGAGCAGCACCCCATCGTACCAGAAAATGCGAGAGTCCCGCATGCAGCTGCCTATGTGGGGCTACAAAGAGGAAGTTCTTCGTACAATTGATCGGGAGCAAGTGGTCATTATTTGTGGAGAAACAGGCTGCGGTAAGAGCACTCAAGTGCCAGCATTTATTCTAGAACATCAACTTTCACAAGGTAAGCCATGCAAGCTGTATTGTACAGAGCCGCGCAGAATTTCTGCGATTTCTCTTGCGAAGCGCGTGAGCGAGGAGCTCGGAGAACGTAAAGGAGACGTCGGAACGCCGAGGTCATTGATTGGATATGCAATCCGTCTCGAAACCAACACGTCTCGAGAGACTCGCGTTGTATACGCCACCACCGGAATTGTTATGCGCATGTTGGAAAGCTCCAACGATCTCAAAGAAATTACACACATAGTTTTGGATGAGGTGCACGAAAGAACTATCGATAGCGACTTCTTGCTGATAATCCTGCGAAAACTGATGGCTCGAAGACCAGACCTCAAGGTTGTCCTGATGTCTGCTACTGTCGATGCTGACAGGTTTTCGAAATATCTGGACGGCGCTCCAGTTCTGCAGGTTCCTGGAAGGACCTTTCCAGTTACGTCTTGCTTCCTCGAGGATGCCGTGGAACTTACTGGTTATTCATTGGATAATGGGTCACAAAATAAGAGGTATACTGACTTGGATGACGATGCCGAGTTGGAGGATGCACCAACCAGCGAAAAGACTAAGGCAGAGAACACGAAGCTGCTTCGTGGCTATAGCGCCAAGACTCGGAACACTATCCTTCAAATGGACGAGTACCGGATTGATTTTGAGTTGGTGGCACAACTTATTGCTAAGATTGCCACCGATGAGCGATACGTGCCCTTCAGCAACGCTATTTTGGTTTTCTTGCCGGGTATTGGGGAAATCCGCCAGCTAAATGATATACTCCTTGGGCTGCCTACTTTCCGAAAGGATTGGTATGTATACCCACTGCATTCGTCCATCGCCAGTGAGGATCAAGAAGCGGCGTTCTTGGTACCTCCACCAGGTACTCGAAAGATTGTGCTAGCTACGAACATTGCCGAAACCGGTATCACAATCCCGGATGTTACCTGTGTAATAGACGCGGGGAAGCACCGAGAGATGAGGTTCGATGAGCGACGACAACTCTCGAGACTGCTGGAGACGTTCATTTCTCGAGCCAACGCCAAACAACGACGAGGAAGAGCTGGGCGTGTGCAGGAGGGGCTGTGCTTCCATCTGTTCACAAAGTACAGGCACGATGAGCTCATGTCTGACCAGCAAACTCCAGAGCTCCTGCGGTTGTCGCTGCAAGATTTGGCTATAAGAGTCAAGACCTGCAAACTTGGTGGTATTGAGGAGACGCTGGGTCAGGCTCTTGATCCCCCGTCAGCAAAGAACATCCGCAGAGCTGTCGATGCGCTCATCGATGTCAGGGCGCTCACAGCTGCCGAAGAGCTCACACCTCTGGGCATACAACTGTCGCGCCTACCGCTTGATGTATTCCTAGGCAAGTTAATCCTGCTAGGAAGTATATTCAAGTGTCTGGATGCAACAATCACTGTCGCAGCAATCCTTTCGTCCAAGTCGCCGTTCCAGGCTCCATTCGGCGCACGCCAACAAGCCGACACAGTCAGGCTCGCCTTCCGCCGCGGCGACAGCGACCTGCTGACAAATTACAACGCATACTTGGCCTGGAAGCGCGTATGCAACACGACAGGATCCGAGTACCAGTTCTGCCGCAAGAACTTCCTGAGCCCCCAAACTTTATCCAACATTGAAGATCTCAAGGGCCAACTGACCGTGTCCCTCGTGGACTCTGGATTCCTGCCCCTGACGGAGCGCGAGCGCGCGCACATCAAGCGAAACCGGTACTCGAGCCGACGCCACGATTTCTTCGAGCTCCCGCAGCGCGCCAATGTCAACAGCGAGAACGATCTGATAACCCAATCCGTGATCGCCTGGGCGCTGTATCCAAAGCTACTCGTCCGCGACGGCAAGGGATTCCGCAACGTCGCAAACAACCAATCCATATCCCTGCACCCAACATCCGTCAACAAAGGCCACCACGAGATCAACTGGCTCTCCTATTACCACATCATGCAAGCCAAGCAGTAAGTACCCTTACCCGTTGCCTTCCCGTCTTACCAAATGCCCATACTAACCCCCATCCTCTCCAGGTTCTACAACGCCCACGAGACCACGGCAGTGACCGACTTCGCCATCGCCCTCCTCTGTGGTGACGTGCGCTGCGACTTCTACGCCGGCGTGATGATCCTTGACGGTAACCGCGCGCGCTTCGCCGTCTCGGATTGGAAGACCATGGTTGTCCTGCGGACTCTGCGCACACGCCTGCGCGAGATTATGACGCGCAGCTTTAAGAATCCAGGGAAACCTATGCCAGAGGGGCTGGCGCGGTGGTTGGAGGTTTGGCAGAGGATCTTTTCGCAGGAGAACTTGCTGATTGCGAAGGGGTTGGTGAGGACGTAGGGGGATGGATAGGTGAGACGGAGGATTTCTCAATGTGGGGTGAGGAGGGAGGATGGGGAGGGGGAGTGTTGCATGTAATCACGCGTGATGGGCATACATAGTGAGCATACTCGGATGGGATAGTGAGCATACTGGGCATTTCAAGCTCCGGCTTCAAGGCGTTGCTTCGTGCAGGAAATGGAAATGGATGAAAATGGAAAGGGAATCACTTGCATACAGATAAATAAAACCCTCTCAAATGGAACAACAAAAAATCGTTTCGTATCATGAACCTCGGTCCCAATAAATCCCGCTCGTACCTCATCTGTTCCAGCTCAGTCTCCACTCCCCGCTTCCCACTCCTCCCGTTCCCGCCCAGCTTCCTCCGCGGCCTCAATCCCCATTACGAGCGGAATCTTCACACCGGCACGGCACCGCATCAACCCGCGAGTAAGTGGACACTCTATCACCTATCCCCACCCCACAGCCCCAGCCCCGAAATCCTTCAGCACCACAAACCAACAAATCACCCAACACCAACACCCGCTCCCTACACACCTTAATTTATGCTTCCCGCCCTTCCCATTCCAGCCTGCCCAGCCCCGCGACCGCACCAACACAACACAACACGCCCCCAAAACGGCACCACCCCACCACCCACCGCCGCCACGAACAGCAGCAGCGAGGTCCGTTCCGCGCCCAGAGACGGGTGGAACCAGGTCCGTCACACCGCGTCCGCAGCGCAGCGGGTCGTCTATTTCCCGCCGGCGCCGGTGTGCATCAGCCACCCGGGAATCCTGCTCGGGTTTGTATACTTCGCCGGCTGGCGGGGTGTTTGAGAGCGAGCGGGAGAAACAGTGATATTCGATATTTCTCCACTCCACTCACTCTCATGTCTAGCCCCCCCTCGCTCCTAACAACCCAACCCACCCACTTACCTGAATGCCTGGCTGGAAACCAGGCCGCATGCACGCAGCGAACCCAACGTCCCCGCGAGGTGCGAGATGCGAGCCTGTGCGTTGGGGGGGGGGGGGATACCTCGCAAAGTTAGCGAGGGCCTACCTAGTATTGCGAGCACTGGCGACTCGCGCGCTCGATACTCGGGGGCCGTCCACCTCACAACGAAGCTAAACATAGAACCCCAGCTAGCATCCGAAATCCCACTCGCGCCGCATCCGCCGCGCTTCTCCCTACCTAATCTATCTGCGTCCCGCCCGCGATACGATGCGGGGCGTCGACTACTACGCGCGCAATGTCCGGATCGGGGGCTTCGCCGCGCGCGGTACAGCAGATTCGTCGCTTGAGGACAGTTTGTGTGTGTGTGGTACTGTTAATAATGTTAGTAGTGTTAGTAGTGTTAGTATTGTTGTCCCACCTGCACAACCTCGCACAACGCTCACGCGCTCCTAAAAAAAGGGCACTGCATCGCGGCGCCCAGACACGATCCCTGCAGCCTATCACGCACCCCTGTCAACAGGGCGCCCGGCGCTTACACGGCTGCGGCGCGAGATGGCGCCAGATGTGGTAGGGTTGTGTCGGTGTCTGTGTCTATCGCTGTGTCTCGGGGAATTGATTGCGATGCAAACAGCAGGCGCACGCGCACGCGCATGGTTGCTGGATGAGGGCGAGTAGGATGGGAG
>LNAR01000284.1:0-20809 GCA_001630585.1 Pseudogymnoascus sp. BL549 | reverse complement strand
ACAAAAAAAGGTACATAACCACACAAAAACCCAAACCCATTCTACTCCACACGGCCCCACACCACCCTCCCCGGCTTTATGTCCCTTCCCAGCCCACGACTCCACATCTTATTCCCACCCACCCAATCACGCCTCCCGGCCGCAGTCGTTGTCAGAGCCAGCCAGTCCCCAGAAGGAAAAACTGGGTTCGAGGGAGGATAAGTGGGCGCCACAAAAAGGGAGAAGGAAGAAAAAAAAGTTCTTCGATGGGCGTTCTGGAAGATTGCCTTTCTCGGGGATGCCGGGTAGGGGGCCGGGGGGGGGGGGGTGGTTATGTGAGATTGCATATACGATGGATTGCCTGGCTTTGTAGGACAGACAGGTGGCAGGTTTTGGCAGGTTGCCAGGCAGGCACAGAACGGGATTGTTTTAGGAGGAACGAGGTCAATAGGGTTAGGTAGGCCAAGCGTCCGCCGTGTAACTACCTACCCTCTCGTCCCTCCCGATTGGGAGCCCAAGCAGTGAAGTGCAACCAAGGAGGTGCTTGAGCGAGGCCAAGACGGCTTCGGAACCATCATCATCATCCTCGACTTGGAAGAGGTGGTTTGGTTCCGAGCCCGTCGGCTTTACCACAGTGAGAATGGCAGGATCCCCCTCGGTTCGGTGCGTGAAAGGGCTCTTGCTCGATATGTAGTTGCTCGGACAGACGGGTATTGAGCAAAACTCAATCGCATCGGTTGATGAGCGGCCTCATCCGCTCCCCATCCCGCAAGTACAAGGCGGCTCGGCGGCCCCGGTGTTGCCCAGATCGGAGGGAGTGTGGTTCCGAGGACGATGATGCGCGTGTAGATGTCCGAAAGTTGTCAGGACGTTGTAATGATGATGCAAAGATTTTTTAAAATACCGAGGTGAGAAAAAAAAAATTAAAATAAGAAAAATAATCCCTTCTTAACTTCTTTTCGAAATACAGCCTGTCAGCCGCGCTGACGCCCGACAGAAGATGCGATCTACTTACTGTCACCAAAGGCTGGCTGGCCTGGCTGGGTTGGGGTTAGCGAATATGAAGATGGCCGCCCTGTACGTACAGTAGTACAGCGCCGGATATGGGAACAGTCCCGTCCAGCGATCCAACCTACAGCAACCGCGGAGATCGGGACCTGCAGCCCTCCAGGGCGGCGGCGGCTTTGACAACGTTACACTCGCCGCCGGCAGGTTACAAGGCAAGAGTGTGTTAAGGGTTAAGGTTAGGCTAGTCAGTCCACTACAGCATGCCGGCGCCATTCACCAGAGACTGTCCAATACGGCTCCAGCATACTGTACAGTAGTGGTAAAGTAAGTAAAACCTTCATCAGACCCTGTAGAACGCCGCAAACAGCCGATCCGATCTACACCGCCGCTGGGGGTTACGCGCTCTAGACCCCCCTTTCTCCTCTAGGGTGAGACGTTTGTCTCGGTCTCGGGCAGATATGCATGAATCTCCGCCGCGCCGACGACCTACAGTACCTGTACTGCACCTCCCTCATCGATCGTTCTTGAGCGCGAGATGAGACATGTGCGAAACAAGCATAAAGATAAAAACAGGAAAAACTAAAGAATACGAGACAACGACACGACAGCGTCGGTGCATAAAGTGGTGATCGGCGCGCCGTTGTAAGGCCGTGAGCTGGCTGGATGCGGAAAGTCGAGATCGGAAAAGGGAAGGTTAGAGTCCCCTCTCTAGCAGGTCGGGGGGTTATTCGGTGTAAGTACGTGTGCTGTACTGTACTGTAATGACGGCCATGGCGCTGGAGGGGGAAGGGGGGAGGGGGGCGCATACCAAGACCGCGTCAAACCCTATCCTATCAGCCTCCCTCCCTCTCTCCCTCCCAATCTGGCCTTCTCGACGACATGACAGGTGTAGGTATTTCTCAGCTAGGTGGAGAGAGAGAGAGAGAGAGAGAGAGAGACAGAAATAGGGTAGGGTATGTGTAGGCCTGTCACCCAGTCAGCCGCACACGCCTCTTTCGCTCCTTCCCCGCCAGCTCCCCCCCAAGGCGCCAGCGGCCCGATGAGCCAGCCTGCGGACGCGAATTCTCCGTCGAGTCGAGTCGTGCGGCTGCGTGTTTATCCCAACACACACGGCACACCCTGTCTGCCATACCCTACTCGCTCGTACCCTACACCGCACCACACGCAGCCTGACATACATACATACCCTACGCTACACTACACTGCGCTATGCACATGCTCCAGGCGTGTGCAGGCAGGCAGGGGGGGGAAGACAGATCTAGATCTAGCCCACCACCCAAGAGGATCGGCGGTGTAGTGGGTGTTCTGGGCGCCACGGGAGCTTGTTTGAAGGGCTGGCGGGCAAGGGCGAGGGCGTCGGCGAGCTGGTGGGGGGCTTGGCTTGCGGTTAGGGTCGGATTGTTGAGAAGACGAGGGGGTGCTGAGAAGAGGGTGAGGTGGTGAGTGACTTTTTCTTTGCTTGAGGGTTTTTTCTTCTTCTTGGTTTTGTTTGTTTGGCTTGTGCGTGCGTGCGTGTGTTGCGTGTTGTGGCCGAGAGGAGACAGGGGCGGGACGATGCTGAGGGATGGGATGAGGTGTTTGGATATTGGGTAGGGGGAGGGGGGTGAGTGTGGGTTCGTGGTGGTCTTGCTTCTTGGTGTGTTTGGTGGTGCTGCCCCTATTTCATTGATGTTGCTCCTATACTCCTATTATCTGGCTCTACACGTCTCTGCTGCTTCTCTGTTCCTCCGTTCATATACCCATCTATACTGTCTACATACCCCTCTTGTCATTTGGGCCATCCACCTATTCATCCTTTCATCCGTTTAGCTGCCCCTTTTTTATATTCCAGTCCTGTGTCTGCACGTCTGTCATGCATCCTCCCAGCTTCTCTCTCTTCTCATCTCGTCATCTGATATCTGTTTACTACCCCCCCTTTTGGTTCCTCTTTTCGTCTGTCTAGGGCGCGGTGACGCCGCTACGTGGAGCCTTTTCTCGCTCTCGTGTCTGAATAAAGGGAAAGGGAGTCACAAGGACGGAGATGGTGAGTGGAAGCGGCCAAGGTGGGGTGATGCCAGGTAGGAGGCAGCAGGCAGCAGGCAGGTAGCAGGCAAGTAACAGGAAGGAGGCAGATGGGAGGCAGCAGGCAGATAGTAGGTAGACAGGCAGCAATGGAACAGATAACCAGATATCAGGCAGAACTGTCACAGCATTCAGTTAAACTGGCGAAACAAACCCGGATATGTGTATGAGTATGTATAAAGGTGGCTTTCATATACCTCATGTATCTCATATACGTACGCCCCCTATTTACATAAAACAGGCCATACCTAAATCCCATATGTCCCTCTGTCCCTCTATCGCTATACCCCGCTCCTTCCCCAACCTCCCATCTCCAATCGCTCCTTCCCAGCAAGGAAGGTGGCCATTTCTCCAGTCGTAGCTTCCCGAACGGTGGGAATATTCCCTCCCTATGCGCTCCCTCCTTGGGAAGAACTTTAGTTGGGTTCCGCGGTGGTAGTTCCCCAGTGGTGGGTGGGTGTTCTTACCCCATCGGCGCTCGTTCCCTAGGTCGTTGTCACCGATGGAATCGCCATCTCGGACGCCCTTTCCATCGGTAACATCTCCTCTCATTCGCTCTTCCCCTTCTAGGGTCGATCGTTCAAGCGTCGAGCTGCTCCCCTCCTTTGCTTGTTTTATTGCCGGAGTGAGATTCCCATGTCATCATCCTCCCCTTTCTCGGAGACGGCTGGGCTGGGTATGGAAATGGAGATGGGAGCGTCTTTGCTGCCATTGCTTTCTTTGCTGTCTTTGCTGTCTTTCCTCCGCGCGCCCCTTATCCATTTCCGCAGGCGGAGCTTGGAGCTCGAAAGGGGAGGGGCGGATGCTGGTCCTGAGGCGAAGGCTGGTTCTGAGGCGGTGGGGTTGGGGGATATCGAGGTCGTTGCTGCTTCGCTCTCTGTATCCCTCGTGGGTGACTGAAATGGCGAGCTGGTTTCCGAGCGTATTGTTTTCCCCCTGAACATCGCACGCAAAGAGCTCGGTGACACACCCACATCTTCTTTAACCTTCTTCTCCTCCTTTCTCTCGCTCTCCCTCATTATCGACCCCCGCCCCTTCTCTTCGCTGCCCATCCACCACCCCCACGACCGCTTATCCTCGCCACCAACAATTTCAAACCTCGTCCCCGCCCTCGTCTCAAGCGCATTAACATAAACATCCCACCCCTCGCTCTTCAACGCCCTCTTAATCTCGTCCCACACCCTCTCAACCTTACTCACACACCACCTGAGCACCGCCGCTTCGGTGCCTACATTCCCCATCGGGCCAGAGCTGTAATTCCAACCCCTGGGCGTGCCCTCCCAGCCGCCCGCCCACGTCTCGTCGTCTAGATGGGCGCACTCCATAGCACAGAACCAGGCGCGAAGCGCTGTCGAGGCTGTGGCGGAGGATTTGAGCGCGATGAAGGCGTGCCGGCTGCGCCGGTCGAAGTATAGGATGTAGGATTCTCTTGCGAACATCTCGAGCAGGAGGCGCGGTTCTATCGGTTCTGGGGCGTTTGCAGCGTGCGAGAAGACGGTGGCGAGGGGCACAAAGGAGGCGTGTGCGGGTTCTGGGTCGTGCAGGGAGGAGGGGTCGAGGTGAATGACTGTTTCGAGTTGTGAGATTTGGGCTGGGGTGGCGATGGGGTTTGGTGGGAGGGCGGGGATGGGGCCGGGACGGATTGGGGGGGAGAGGAGGGGCCGGAGGAGGAGGGAGGCGCGTTGTCGGTTTAGGGTGCGCATGCTGACGGCGCGGACGGCGCGGTGGTTGGTGGTGAGGTGGATGGCGAGGAGGAAGAGGAGGGCGGTCCAGGTTTGGAACGGGGTGACGAGGAAAGGGATTAGGGCGGTGCCGGCGAGCATGCCGAGGAGCGAAATGATGGTTTCTTGGGAGGAGTCTTTCTGTGGGTTTGTTAAAAGGGTTAAGGTTGGGTAGTTCGGGGGGGTTGAGGACTTACGGCGTTCAGTTCGCCCAAGTTACCGCTCTTTGCAAAATGTGCGCTCAGACTCGCCTTAGCAGATCCGGCGGCAACACCACAGAGTGCGCGCAGTGCAGCCGATGTGCTGAGCAAGCTAACGCGCAGAGGCTTGGGAAGCGCAGGGGAAAGGCAGTCGAGGATCATGGCGCCGTCGTTGAGGATATCGGCTACGAGGCGCCAACGCTTGCACTCCGGCTCTAGGGAGAGGCCGAGGCGTGCAGCAAAGAGGATAGTGGCGATGCGGCCGACGGAGTCTTGGAGGACGGAGAGGAGGAGGGCGGTTGTGGGGGAGGCGGTGGAGTCGCCGACGCCGACACCTGGGGGGTTAGTGGGGTTGATTTTGGGGAGGGGGGGTCGTACCTTCGAGGACGGCGCGGGAGGCGATGAGGCCGGCTATGGAGCTTGAGAAGGCTTGGAGGGAGTCCTGCGGGAGTGTGAGAGGATAATTTGATAGGGGGTAGTTGCCAATTCTTGTATATGGTGACATGTATGGATGCTTTATAGCGGGGCAAGATGGAATAATATAACAATGAGATGTTGATATGCTTACATAGATTTGATATCTGAGAGTTATGTTAGAAAGGTATCACGCGTTAAAAGTATTTCCAGACTTACTCCATATAGTCTTCCGTAACACTATTGGGATACCCAGCTGGTAGGAATATCTCCATGAAGCTCTTCAACCATGAGTGCGACCTCGTTGGGATCTATAAGTCGTCAGCCTTAGAACATCTCGATCACAATACCTATAAAATCCGCCAATTGACCCTATCACACTCTCATATCGACTAGAATTGAAATGAGACTTACAGATATATCAAAGCTACTCCCCGGGTACTCAGCAATGAACCCATCGGTCAATAACGAATGATCCTCGTTGAAACTCGCATTGTCTTTAATGTGTCTCCGTCGGCGCTCTTGCAGGACCCTCAAGGTTGTGACCAGCTGTCCCGACGCGTCAAACTCTTGGATCTCACGGGCCTCCTCATACGTTGGCGGCAGCGGCAATTCCGCCTCGTACGGTATTGTTCCATCTGGCTTCTCCTCCATTGTAGTAGTGTTGAAGAGGAAGGGTTGCGGATTTCGCGAGGCTGTGTCTCGCGCATATATCAGCTGCCAGCCACTTCAGCCGCGCACCAGCCAGGTAACAGACAGTTTGAGAATCATCGTGTACGATCATGTGATTAAGCCTTGGAATGTAACAGGAAATACAGGATTGCGACTTAAAGCAGATTCAACAACACCTGTATAGTATCAATTGATATCATGTTTAGTTTACATCATTTGAGGTTCTCACAATAAAAGATAAGCCCACATTTCACACTATGGATAAGTCACATCATATCACCCCACTGTGGATATTCACCAACCAAGCCGAATTATTATCTGTAGAAGTGATTTTGGATTCTAAGGGTATGTGCGTCTCTTAATCTCTTCGTCCTTCTAAACTCTAGCAGTGCGCTCTTCCTGCCTTTTGGGGTATCGCCATGCTAAAGTCTATCCGCTCCAATATCAATATGTAACAAAAAAAGCCCGCCAAAAACGCTAAGGCATCGACCGGCTCGTTCCCCCCCATGTATAAACTCCCTGTACTTTTTATAATTAAATCCCCAAAAAAACAAGCCCAAACCCCTTTCTAATGAACCCTTTTGTATATGCAACGCTAATCGACGAATGTGGATGATGCAGATGAGGGGGGGTCGTAATGTCGTTGGTACAAGATTTGGTTGTTGTATCGTTCGTTCCGTCCTCCCCTTATGCCATCATCTTCTGCCTGCTCTTCTCCTCGCTGAACGCCAACCTGCTCATCTCGAGCACGGCCTCGAAGCCCTCGCGGCCCTTGATGGCGTTCTTCTGGAATTGGCAGACCGTCGCCTCCTCCACCGCGGTCTTGATCTTCTGCCAGCCACCGCAGACGGCCGTCACCTTGGCCTCCTGGTGGAATTCGGTCTTCGCGTCACATGTCGGTCTGTAGATGACAGTCTCCTGCACGGCGATGAGGTTCGCGAAGGTGAGGTTCGTCGAGCACATGGTGACCTTCTTCGACTGGGGGTCGACGTATGAGGTCTCGAGGACGTGAGATGTTTCGTTGCCACCCATCATGGCGAGGAGCCACTTCGGTGCGGATTGTTTGCATGTTATGAGTCGTTCGGTGCGGAGCTGGTTGTGTCTGTTAGCATCTGTCCGTTCACATGCCGCACCCGCCGGTTTCGAAAAAACTTACTATTCCAGTGTCTGAGTCAACATGCCGCGACAGCGTGTCGACGGCGATGACATGTGTTGACTTATCGTTCCATGGACAGTACTTCCTCCAATTCGCAGTCGACACCTCTTCCCAAGAGTAGTCGAAGTTGCAGGCATTGGAGAAGACCTTCATGGTCGTGTGAGCCCAGCGCTAAAAAGCCGTTGATCGCGTGTGGACGAGTCGTGAGCGTACTCCGGCCGATCCTTTGTTGACTGTTCCTCGCAGCAAAGCCAGAACAGTAGTCGTTGATGGTTGTAATGTTAATTATCGTGATTATGGGCGTCGTATTAGGTGTGTCCGATGATCCGGAAGGTTGTTGGATGCTGGATGTTGGATGTTCAATTAATAAGGCAGAGAATGGAAATTATCTTCTCCGGTGACTGACACTTTCTTTCCGGTTGGCGCGATTTCGGAGGCCAAGCACTAAAAATTTGCCCCTTCCGTTCCCTGGCGATCGCAACCGACGCTTCCCGGATTTGCTCGTGCCAAGCGGGTAATGACTAGTGTCATGTGATGTGATATTTTATTTTGGTCACGTGATATTATGCACATTAAACCGGCTTTAACTGGCGTAATGGCTGTAGTGGCTTACTGTACTATAATCTTGTTTATTAATGGAACAGACGAGACTCGAGTAGAAACAATCCCCTGTGGGCCATTTGCGCCATTGTATTCCGCATCGATCTTCACAGTCTTATCGATGTCTGTTGGTTGTTATAGCTGTGTCCCCAATAAAAATGGAAATACTACACTGAGAATACAAGCTTACCCCTTTATTTTCTCCCCGTCGTCATCAGTTAATATACCGCCCTGTCGTTACACACAATCTCCCCGGCCAGCCTTCCACCGGTTTATAATGCCTTTATTCAAGGAAAAGTCGTGCTGCTAACCAGCCATTCCTATTTGCTGCCCCAGCTTTCTCTCCTTCAGCTGGATGGCCTTGCATGAAACCAGTCGATCCTGCCCCCCCTTCCTCATCCTCGTTGTCTCTCTCGGCCCAGACCACATTTGAACTCCAATGCCGTTAATTTAGCACTCAGATGTCGTAGTTGTACTATCCTCGTGCTACGGTGTTGTACTGCCACCCTCCAGCGTACCTTCCTCCTAGCTCTCCCCTCCCCCCTCCACCCCCAAGTCGTGTTGTTATCGTCGTCGCGATATTTCCTGGTGATTTATCACTTTGTCCCTCCACGCCCACAATCACCCAGCCCTGACTCTTCCACCGACGCGACTCCCGCACTCTCAATCTCCCCGTAAAGGCCACAGTCTTACACCGCGTCTCACCGTACTCTGTACTCTCTTATCTCCGGACTCCTAGTCCCCAAAACCCAAACCGCACTTCGCGTCGCACACCCAGCGCGCCAACCTCATCACCACCCATCCCAAGCCATACTCGCGCACTCACCACAACAGCCCATCATGCCTGTCGTCCTCCGCAAGCGCAAGGCCCCCGTTGAGCCTGCTCCAGCTCTACCATCCAAGAAGAAGACTCCGGCTGCAAAGCCCGCTGCCAAAGCCACCAAGACCAATGGCGCCGCCGCCGCCGCGCCAACCGAGAAGGCAGCCAAAGTCGCAGCTGGCGACTCTATCACCCTTGCCGACTTCGGAGGTGAAGTTGAGACGCAAGATGGCGAGAAGACCACTCTTCAGAAGCTCGTAGAGAAGAGTGATAAGGGCGTAGTGCTGTTTACGTATCCCCGCGCCAGCACCCCCGGCTGTACGTCCACCTCCATCTTATATGAGGGACTACTCTAATAGCTACAGGCACGACACAAGTTTGTCTCTTCCGTGACTCCTACGCGCCTCTCAGCGCTAGTGGATTCGCCATCTACGGCCTCTCCAACGATAGCCCCAAGGCCAACACCACGTTCAAGACTAAGCAGAACCTGCCGTATGATCTCCTCTGCGACCCTAAGGCTACGCTGATTGAGGCGATTGGCCTCAAGAAGAGCCCTTCTGGCACCCAGCGCGGCTTGTTTATTGTGAACAAGGAGGGCAAGGTGTTGGCTGCTGAGCCGGGTAGTCCTGGCGGCACTTTTGCTGCGGCTAAGAAGTTGCTGGAGGCTGGTGAGCAGGCCGAGAAGGAGGAGGATCTCAAGGAGGCTAGCGCGGCGGCTGATGTGGCTGATTCGGCGGAGAAGTTGGACGCCGATGCAGCTGTCGCTGAGCCGGTTAAGGTTTGAGAGTGACAAGGTGCTAGAAAAGATATGAGGAGCGGAAGTATGGGGTATAGCACATGGATGTGCTACGTATCCGCGGGCATTGGGTTATGACGGACAGGGTAGCGTTTGTACACGGATTGCGTAGTGGTTTTGCTTGTAGCTTAAAATGATCGAAAGCAGTATGTTTTGTGATGCATCTGCTACGTCGTGAGCATCTTGTGGAAGGTAGCCAATATATGTGTTGTGGTCGACGTAGACCCGCGTTGCCAGTGGGACAATGTGCAAAGAAACGCCTAAGGCTGTGTGCACATGCATCGACGAACAGACTGTCACAAATCACACGGCCAAAGCAATAGAGGCTCTCGTTGAATCTTCTTATTCCACCTCCAATCGGCAAAGGCTATCATATATACAATCTACTCTCTCCCCAGCTGTTCCTCCCATCACTCTCTTTAAGCAAATGTCCTGCAAGGGTACCTATCACACATAATTAGCACTTTCTCCTTCCCACATCAACGGCAAGAAACTTACTGCGCAGGATACGCCTGTTCCTCCGGCATCTCATAGCGAACTGGCGCATCATCCGGTCCTCCACGACTCGGGTTCGGCGGCAGCCCACCCTCACCAAGCACACCGCTCACATCGCCCTCCCTGAAGAAAGCCGCCAATCCCTTCTCTCCCTCTCCCTTCGCAGCCACCAACGCCTTCTCCCCAGCCTCGCCAATCAACTCCACCTTCGCTCCATCCTTCGCATTCCCCACACTGAGCAGCTGCACCAGCTCGCCCTGTCCAACAACGCTCGCGCGCGCGTAGTTGCGGCGCGTGTCACGCTTCCAGTAGGGGTTCTCGGCGATGTCGCCCGCGGGCAGGGTGACGCGGTCGTCGTAGGTGCGTGGGTCGACGGCGCCGGGTG
This sequence comes from Pseudogymnoascus sp. BL549, assembly GCA_001630585.1. Classification (NCBI taxonomy): domain Eukaryota; kingdom Fungi; phylum Ascomycota; class Leotiomycetes; order Thelebolales; family Thelebolaceae; genus Pseudogymnoascus; species Pseudogymnoascus sp. BL549. The sequence goes on along the minus strand of LNAR01000284.1, from coordinate 10,502 downwards.
TGGGGTTGCGGAATTGGGGGTTTAGAGGGACACCGTTGGAGCGGCTGGGGTCGACGGCGAAGATGCGGCGGATGCGCTCGTAGATGCCGGTGGACTGGACGGTGTATTTCTGGAGGGGGGGTTAGTGGTTGAGGGTGGGAGATGGGGGAGGGAGAGGAGGGTGGAGGAGCAGTTGGGGGTGGGCGGGGAGGGCGAGAGCGTACCTCCGACACGGGAATGACACGGCGAGTGGCTTTGGCAGCCGTCTGCGCAACTTTCGAAGACATGGCGAAGGGTGTTGGCTGTCAATTGGGGATGGTAGAGCGTCGGTGCGTGAAGTTGGCGGTGGTTGTCGTTAAAGTTGTGAGGTTCCGGAGCTGGAGCCAAGCTTTTTCCGGACCCGACCCTACTAAGGTTTGGTGGTAGATGTCTCTTACGCCTACAACAAATGGGAATTGCGACGAGTCTACAGGAAAAGTTCTTGAAAAAAATAGCTAATTGGTTTTAATTTCGGATGGTCTGTAACTGCTATCTTCACAGAATTGTATTTTTGCACTGAAATCATATTTATTGGGGCATCCAACAGTCGAACTAAGCAATATGTACACAACGCTCAGCGTTTGATATTACGATAATCTACATCGTATAGTCTTACATTACGTTCTTCGTCTGTACCATCCAGTAGAACTACTCTCGAGGGTAATTGCCTTCTATATTGCACCTATCGTCCAGAAGTATTCATCTCAACTGGATCGCTTGAAGGAGGAAGATCTCGGCGTCCACGCTGCTTCCTCAGACCATTCCAATCCCAGGAAGTATGTAGCCAAGTTTGCCAGCCTTACTCCAATGTGTCCATATAACACTAGGGGTATAATTTCGTGTCTGTCCAGCCAGCTTCTGCTGAGTTGTTGGCTCCAGGTCCGTGGTGGGGTTCCTGGTCTCGACGATATTACGTATCTTTTTATACAGCAAGCAGAGCTACGGACGCCTCCTGCAACTCTCTATGTTTGTTGTGCAAGCAATTATGATGTTCTCTTTCTGGCAGGGTCTGGTTGGCCTGGTGTTGTTCTCTTTCTGGCATCTCGCACTCCATGCAGACGCTCATCATGCCGCATCGTTTTAGTGCACTGGTAAACACATGCCCATACTGTCGTTCAGCATAGCAATTGTACTGTTGTAATGTTGAAAAGATTTGTCTTTGGCAACCCCAGCCAGCCCTTTCGCCCTATGCGTCACACTGTATTAAATAGGTCAGCTTGGTCCTCGAAAGCTTGGTTTATCCCCGGCACCAACTTACGTCCTGGCGCTGTACTTTCTCATATGCTCCGTCTGGCACATATTCTTCAATATCTGGTTTTCTATGCCTTTTTCCCTGCCAGCGCCTTCAATGAACTCGAGTGTTCGGGCGATTTTTCCAGAGTTGTAGGAGCTTGGATCGGACTTTCGAAAGGCGAGGCGGAGTTCGTCTCGAACAACATAGCGGTTCGGTTTCGAATATCTTACTGCCACCAGCAGTCCCTTATATAAGTGTCTGTATGAGTGTATTAGTTCCGTGGGTGATGGGGTGTTCGGTGACATCCTGCATGTGAGAAAGTTGTGCTCTTGGAGCTATGTTGGAGCCGCATAGCTATAGCCAGGACCCAGAGACGCTAGGTTGATGGGGTGCGCTTCACCGCCTAACACCCCTACAGCCACCCCCGGTGGTTCATCAAGACACTGGCTCGGAATACGGCAGAATCAACAAAAGTTGGAACACACAGCGTGCCAATATTTACGATTTCCCGACCATCCAACCAAACTAGATGCATAGAACGCATGGCTTCCTCGCTGGGTCGACCTCTCGTTTGCTTTTATTGTAACCGAAAGTCAACGCGCAGGCAGGATGGTAGCATTCGCCAGTGGGAGTGCGCCAGCTGTGAGGCTGTAAACTACTTGGACGAGGTAAAACGCGATTTCATCCTCTTGCATTGATAACTCCTAACGCATTACAGAATGGAGATATTACGGATCCTCCGGTAGCAACCTTCGAAGAGGCCTCGCCAGGCAGGTCATTTGCGAAGGCCATTCCTCCTCCCACATGGTCGACAGCGTCGGCTGACGACGCCGTATTTTGCCAAACATGCATCAAGAATCAACATCTATATCGCTCCTCCTTGGCGCAATACCTCCCCGAAGATCCAGATCATCCCGATTACGATAGATTGTCGAAAAATATCCAACACTTCGAGCAGCAACTGGAGGAGCGGTATCCCCAGGTCTGCGAAAAATGTGTGGACAAGGTCCAGGATCGCATGAAGCGCGCTGTCTACAGCGCCAAGGTGGATGCACATGGAAGACAATTAGAGAGAACGCGAAGGAACGGCGGCCCTGGGCGAAAAACGAAGCGCACCTGGCTAGAACACATACAATACGGGGGGCAAGTAGCGTGGAAATCCGGGATCTACTTGCAGCTGGCCTGTGAGGTTCTGACCCTACTGAGCGGCTTTCAGCCTGCTGTGGTGGATTCATTTGAAGATGATTCTATCCTGGGCGACTCTATCCTTGATGATGGAACGGGACCCTCTCCCCCGTTCCTGTATCGCTTGGTCAATCCTGTTTTATGGGCTGGGTCGCATCTTCCAGATGTGGTTGCAGAGTGGCTTCCTAATTTAGCTGCTGCAAGCTTGCTGCTCTCCCTTGGTTCCTTATGGTGGAATCCGCAGTTTCGATACACGATCAAGAATGGACTTCATGAAGTCCATGGCCTACAGTCGTGGTACATCCACCAAGCAGTGTTGTTATTGGCTCGCGGGCTCCTTTGGTACATTGGTGGGAAATCGATTCTCGGCGATGCCAAACCGTCAATAAATATGGCCGCGCATACATTTATATTTGCCTTTACAGCCTGGGTAAGTTCAATAACTAGGTGTTTGGCTTTCAGGCATACTAATAATTTCCTTAGATTTCGATGACAACGACAAGGAAGGTTACCGCCAGGTCCAAACCCCTATTCTCATCAACACCTGACCGGGAAGCGCTTATTGCTAAACGGAAAGCAACGGCATCGCCTAGCCATCCTCCGAATAGCCTATACGAAGCTCTAAATAGCATTTCGCAGGAGCCCACTGTAGCTTCGTCGCCAGTATCATCGCAAGGGACACCGAGGACTAAATTTGGGCAATCGAAGCCTTGGGATTCCCCTGGATCTATATCTAATATATCATATCGCAACCGGGAAACTCCATCGAAGCCAGCTTCCGCGCTGAGCATCGGGGGCTCACCGTCACAATTTTCGCCTCCTAACAGAGGAGCTCTGGGCACGTACCAATCCAACATTGGACAATCAACGTCGATGGACGCTTCCAGCGCTCCAGATCCAGATGAAATGGAATGGATGCCAAGTCAGTCCGTACACCGAGCCTTCAACAGCGGTTTATCCGCACAGCGAGACGGACAACACTTCAACCAAGCGCCGTCAGGCCCAGAAGCTTCACCATTCTGGTTCAAAGTCCCTCCCGCCCCCATCACACCAGCGAGAAAACTTCGGAATCCTCCAAACCAGCCTCTACTATCAGCCCCGTCCGAGGAGGTGAAGCAGAACTTCTTCAATAGAATGACGTCGAATATGCTACCTAATCAGGGGTCTCAGCCGACCAGAGAATCCAGTCGTCAGGATGTTGCGTTCGCGCAGCCGAAGTTCTTCCCACCTGATGCTCTCGAGGATACTACGGGTTTGGCGGATGCGTTCGGAGCAGCCTTCTCATTTGACGAGCGAGAAGCAGCCGAGAATGAGCGGGCTGCGAGAGAGAAGGCACAGTCACAGGATAGCTCACCGGCATCGGTGTTATCTGGCAACCTGACCGCTGCAGCTCTCTGTGTTCTACTGTGGTTTTGGAACCTCTCGTTCCATAGGCCGACGGAGTACTCGAGGTCGATCACTCAAGCGGCGATGACTGGGTGCATACTGATTGGGCTCCGGTCACTCATGGATCATACTACGGTTGTGATATCCAAGGCATCCTCGGGATGGAGCGTCGCATTCGCTATCCTTGCAGCTATTGAGTCCGCGGCTGCGGTTTACATATTAATGGCATCGAATGCACTGGTTCCAGGTGCGATCGGGCCTATTCGCACGTATGGTTCAGCACTATTTGGGTTTATGATATTTCGCCAGCTTCTTCAGAGGTATGGGAATGTCCAAGTAAGACGGGGTAATAGAGTATAAATGGTGGAACAGTACAANCCAAAAAAAAAGCAACGTTGTACTGTACAGTGGCACAGTTTCCCCGCATCCAGTTGCCCTAAAACAATGTCTCAGGTATGGGAATGTCAAAAGTAAGACGGGGTAATAGAGTATAAATGGTGAAACAGTACAGCGGTATTACGAAAAGCATTGGCGTGGTGTTTGGATTTGTGTTTTAGAGATGCATATATATACCAAGCCAGAATATGAAATAAACGAACATAAACAACCCCGTACCAATATTCAAACCCAAAAAAAAAGCAACGTTGTACTGTACAGTGGCACAGTTTCCCCGCATCCAGTTGCCCTAAAACAATGTCTCAGGTATGGGAATGTCAAAAGTAAGACGGGGTAATAGAGTATAAATGGTGAAACAGTACAGCGGTATTACGAAAAGCATTGGCGTGGTGTTTGGATTTGTGTTTTAGAGGTGCATATATATATACCAAGCCAAATATGAAGTAATACGAACATAAAACAACCCGTTATCAATAGTACAGTGGCACAGTTTCCCCGCACCCAGCTGCCCAATAACAATGTCTCAATCCGCTGCACCCATACGCCCCATCAGTATAAAAAAATGGCAAAAAAAGAAGGTGTTCGTTAATCGAGGTATTCCTCGATTCGCAGATTAATGCGGCTTCTGTGGATCGAACACAGTGCCTCCAGATATCGAACCGAAGTTGTCTTCAGTCTGGCGCTCTCCCAAGTGAGCTAAAGCCGCTTGGGTGTTTGTTGAAGGTAGGTTGCGTATTGTGGGTTATGTAGAGGGCTCGCTTGGCTCCCCCACGTTTTTGACGCACAGGGATGACGTCGACTGAGGTGTCTGGTGAGTCAGGTTGGAGGGGAAGGCTGTGTGATAGATGTTGGTATATTCGTATTGTACGGAGTTGTAAAGCAAAAATACAAGGTATAATTTTCGTATACGTTGGTGGTTGGTTATAATTATATTTGCTTGGTTTATTTGGTGTTCTGATTTAATATATTTATTTCTCGCGTGTTTATATAATATAAATTGTGGATTTTAAGCTTCAAATCCAATGCACGCTATCACATACGAGCTCAACAAATGAGCCATTCCTCCCTAATCTGACCCTCCATTGTTCTATTTCTTTCCACTGTCATACTCCCCCGCCAACAGTGTCTAACCTGCTGTCACCGTGTGACGTTTGACCCCCTCCGTCCCCCAGACTTGGAATACCTCAATGCCGATCAATTCTCCGATGATGAACAACAACTTCTGTCTCTCACAGAGCCGAAGTCAATTTTATCCCAGCTGAAAATCCAGAGTCATCTGATGTCTTGTGAGACGTGACAAGAGAAACGGTGTGATGAGGCCAGCTGGGCCAAGCTGTAATGATATATGAATTTGAAACCTTTGTGCCGCCCCACATTATGCAGCTTTGCCATTCCAGCCCCCCTCTAGCCACAGCAAACAGGCTCCAGATCTCAGATACCACCTCTGAAGAGAGTATCAACCAATAGATGAATATGGTATGAATAAAATGTTCGACGTTTGATCTAAGAATCCATAGTTTTCGGCCAGCTCATGTCACAAGACCGAGAAAGATAGGTAGGTGATACGAAATCTAAGCAAATGGTTGGATAACTAACTGGACAGTGTCTTGAAGAATGGAATAGAAATGTAGGCGATCAGAAGAAGGCATCCTCAAATCAACCCTGCCTCATTGACGGTAGCTGTCTATAAAGACCATGCCCTTCGCCAATGTGACCATATGAAATCAGCACTCATTCTCCAGCACTCATTCTCCAGCACTCATTCTCCAGCACTCATTCTCCAACACAAAGACAGAACTTCACCTGATATTTCCCAGCCTCATCCTACAAAATGCGCACATTCTACGTAGTCTCTGCACTGCTCGCCGGCCTAGCCATAGCAGCACCCAACGTTGAGCTGGAGCAATCCGGCTCCCTCACACCGGAGGCCCAAGCCTGCCTCCCTGCGAGTTGCGTTGCCAGCGGAGTAAGTGGCCCTTACCAGAATATTAGAGATATCTGGGTATGTTTTGGACTAGCTGAGCTGACATGAAAATGTAATGAAGTGCTGTTCTGGCAATTGCCCATACTGGTGTGTAAGTTATTGACCTCCCTCCCTACCCGAAGGAAGGATTGGATACCATAAAAATGGATGCTAATTCGGATGTTGGTGGCTAGCGACAATGCAAAATCGATTTCACATGTTAAATGGGGGGCCATCTATCATCGACTTCATGTAGTTCAATCCTTATACCCAAGGGTGGCGCTATTATGAAGTCTCGTTTTTGTTGGTCTTGATAGTGGGCGGAAGGTCGTTGGTATCTTCTGTTCCTTAGGGCACCTAGTCTGTTAACGCTGGGAGGAACTCTTGAAATGATGAAAAGGACCTCTCTATTTAGTCTTCAGATTCGCAATAAAATTGTTGAAGTATTACTTGGTACCAAGACGTCTATTCTCCAAACTCCCTCTAGTAGAATACACCACACCCCCTCCCCATCACCACCGACCCATTACTTCGTCTTATAAAACTCCGGCGCATACTCCACCAACCAATCCTTCTCAATCTTCGTAACCTCCCTAACATACGTCTTCTCGCCGACCTCCATAACCTCCTGAAACACAACCCACCCCGCCTTGCGATTAAACATCAACGAGCTCGGATGCGCATGCAGCACCGTGCCGCCCGCTACATTCCTAAACGTCCCATCGGGTTGCATCTTCGCCGCATGCGCAAAGAAACCCGTCGTCAAACACCGCCGTATCGCCTCGCCCTTATCCATGCCACCCGCGCCCAAAGCCTGCTTATTCGCATTCCTACTCAACGTCTCATCGACAACGAGTCCAAAGCGCTCGAGCATCCGCTTCAGCTGCCCGCGCACACTCACAGCTCTCGTCATGCTCTTGAAATTCAGCGAATTGTCGCGGCAGAACTTGATATCCTTCTTCCCCGTCGTGACAAACGCCTGATACACATTCAGCAGCGTGAGATGGTCGCCTTCCTCCGCAGCGAATTTCCGTCGTGTCATCTCGAGACGCTTGCGCTCGTCGGAGTGCTCGATCCAGACGCTCCCGCCGAGACTCGTCATAGCGGCTATGGTGAGCATCTCGCTCAGAACACCGAAGGATGATGCGCTGAGAAGGGCTTTGGAGAGCATGGGTTCTATGGCGAGCTCGGCCATGCGCACGCCTAGGGGACGGGTGAGCTTGGCATAGGAGTCGAGTGCGCCGAGGGAGTAGAGGAGTTCAAGAGCGCGGATTACGAGTTCGGCTGGGGGGGAGGTGAAGAAGCCGAAGCGCGCGATGTTGTCGATACCCAGGGCTTTGAGCTGGAGGATGACGGGGGCGAGGTTGGAGCGTTGGATTTCGGGGATGCTGGATTGGGGGAGGGAGGTGTAGTCGGATTCAGTGTAGAGTCGGAAGCACTTTCCGGGTTTGGTGCGGCCAGCTCGTCCGGCTCGCTGGGTTGCCGAGGCTTTCGATATGGGAGTTGCGGTGAGGGTTTCGATGCTGGTCGTTGGGTTGAAGGCGCGGAGTTTGACGAAGCCGGTGTCGACTACGTAGATTATTCCGTCGATTGTCACGGATGCTTCTGCTATGTTTGTGGAGAAGATAACCTTGCGTGTGTTTTCGGGCGCTGGCTCGAAGACGTACATCTGCTGGTCTGTCGAGAGACCGGCATACAGGGGAAGAGGCATCATAGTGTCTGCCCGGGGGTGCAGTTGTGCCGATCGTTCTGATATTGCTTGCACAGCCTTATCAATCTCTTCCCGGCCTGTCAGGAAGACCAGGATATCCCCTTCTGGCTCTTTCGTGTGAATGTCGAAGACTGTTTGGATTGCCATCTCTAAATAGTCCTCTGCTGGCGACTCCGTATAGAGAATATCCACCGGATACATCCTGCCTTCTAGACTGACAATCGCGCCCACATCTTTGCCGCTTTCTTTCGCCTCGTTTGCATTATTCGTAGTGGCAGTGTCGTCGGCAGTAAAGAAGGTGAGGAACTCTTCTGCCTGAAGCGTGGCGCTGCTCACGATGATTCTCAGTTCCGGCCTCCTCTTGTGGATCTTTCGTAGGACCCCCAATAAAACATCTGTGCTGAGAGATCTTTCATGGGCTTCATCGACCATGATAACCGAATATCGAGATAATAATGGGTCCACCAATGCCTCTCGCAGAAGAAGCCCATCGGTTAGGAACTTGATCTTCGTGTTCGCCGAAGTCACATCCTCGAAACGGATCGAATATCCAACCTCTTGCCCAAGCGTACATCCAAACTCTTCTGCAACCCTTGTGGCAACTGTCGTAGCAGCTACTCTCCGAGGCTATATCGCAGTTAGCTCTGATGTCTCAGCTTGGGGGAGAGAATCAAACCTGGGTAATGGCAATGGCCTTGCCTTCAGAGCACCACCCAGCCTTCTCTAAGAATTGGGGCAGCTGGGTGCTTTTACCGCACCCGGTCTGGCCCACCACTATAGTAACCGCATGGGTTTCAATGGTATAAAGAAGGCTCTCACGATGCTTTGCTATGGGCAGGAGTGACGCGGGTTTATATAACGAGGGAATGAAGCTCGTAGCAAGATCGAAATCCGCCATGGCTAAAATAACCTTTTCTGTCTCTGACCTATCACGTAATAAATCCTGTTTTCCCAATCATACTTCTTCCGCCGCGACTTTCGGAATGGCTTTCTATCTCTCACATGGGTTGGGGGAGGGAGAAGGCTGAAGGGCAATTATTTGGTAAATAACTATTACTGCCTTATCTTTACGGCTGCAACGTCAGCCTTGTGCCAAGCGTCGGATGTGGCGTGGATTAGCCCCTCGGTGGCTAGGGCGTCGTCACCCGAAGCGGTACATGATTCTAGGACGTTGAAGCTCTGAGGCGCAAGCAGACTCTTTTTATAGCATCTTACGACGACTCCAGATCCTTTGCCGCTTTACGTACGCGTACTCGGGCAACCAAGCTTGATATAAATCATCTTTCGCCATCCTCCCCAACCCCCCCATCCGACAATCATGTCCTCTCCTAAGAGAACCGAATCCCCACCACCGGTAGGATTGCCTCCACCATCATCCATGCAACGTCATCTACCAACCTACAGCTAGCTCACTCACATAATCACACAGACAAAGAACAGCACCACCGGCGCAGAATCCCCAACCACCGCACGACCACTGGAAATGGACGACGACGACGTTCAAGATACCCCCGTCGCGAGCGGTGAGCAGACCACCACAGCTCCCGCCGGCAAGCCAGCCGCAGCAGGCACGGAAACCGAACAGGCACCCGCGAAGCCCCCCAGGCCACTCAGTGCTCAACAACAGGCGGAGAATACGCTGAAGGAGGCCTTTCCCGGAGTCGAGGCTGCGGTTATCAAGGCTGTCTTGATTGCTAGCGGCGGCAAGATCGAACCTGCATTCAACGCCCTCCTTGGCATGACCGACCCTGAGGCTGCTGCAGAGGCTGCTGCCATAGCTGAGCAGGCCGCACCTCCCCAGCCACCGAGGCCCGTCCGCGCTGGACCTGAACTTACGCAGCTTGAGGCGGACGAGCTCTACGCACGGCAACTGGCCGAGCACTTCGATGCATCCCAGGACCGCAGCCGCAACAGGGGCGGACCCCAACGCGGACCCAACCGCCAGGGTTCATATCACGAGGAGGACGAGTACAGCTTCATGGACGACGACCTACCCGTGATCAAAGAGAACCTCCGCAAGGGCTTCATCGAGACTCAAAGCAAAGTCAACGGGTGGTTCAACAACCTCAAGAAGCGCATCGACGGCGACGACCTGAGCGACATCCACGCCCAACAGCAACGTCAGGAGCAGAGCTACAGCCAGGGATTCCCCCCTAATCAGCAGTACAACCAGCGGCGCAGCGACAACCCGGGACGCCGCAGCGGCGACTCCGGCCGCTACGACGCAGACCCCCAGGTTCTCAGCGATGACTTCACCGGCATCCAGCTGAACGATGACACAAGTGAGCTCCACCACATCGTGACACCGCGCACCTCGTCCCTTCCTAACCCTGCCCCAGGCAATGCGCGCCGCTCCACGCGGCCTCTCGCCAACCCCGACCTCTTCAAGCCCACGCCCGCGACGCCGCGGTCGAACGATGGCAGCAGGAAGGTATCGTTCCAGGACGGGCCGCCGGAGGAGATTGATGTTTATGGTGGCCCGCCCCGCGCGAAGGATGCAGCGGCGCCGGCGTCGGGGGGGAAGCAGAGTAAGTGGCAGCCGCTGAGCTCGGTGGATCCGAATCCGGTGGGGGAGGGGGAGAATGATCCGTTTAGTTTGGGGGATAGTG